>JAIPRL010001476.1:0-81842 GCA_025469235.1 Pemphigus obesinymphae | reverse complement strand
AAGGGGGATGGAGGGCTTAAAACCATGCTGAAGTCAGCAGTAATAAAAAAAAATAATAAAAATTTGTAAAAAAATAATTCAAAATATGTAAAAAAAAATTCAAAATATGTAACAAAATTTTTCATTTATTTTTAATTAATTCGAATAAAATTCGAAAAAAAGTATTAACTATATACCTATGTATAGATAGGTACTCCACACAGAATGCGATGTTTAACTATAGCGTGGTTCCATGGTGGAACCATTTATTGGCACGTGAAATCCATTAAAATAAACTATAGGTAATCTTCGTCGTCGATGACGCTGTAAGAATAATATTGATATCGGCATCGTTATCAGGCGCATCGCCACATTTTTTTTTTTTTTTTTTTATTAAATAGAGGGGGGTTGTCGGACATATGCTGACGTAATTAAGTAGAGGGGGTCTGATATTTGCTGACAAGGGGGAGGGGGGTCTAAAAAAAACAAAAATGTGCCGACGTAATACTTGAACGCTCCCTTATGGAAGAATGATGATGTTGTTGACGAATGGTGAGGAAATGACAATTCGTAATGGAGACAAATGTATCTACTGATTTCACCGATTTTTTTCTGCATGCCATGGAAATAATCAATAGTGTCATCAAATGGTTTAATGGCTAGTCGAAGTTTCTTTCGGTATATTGATTGTATACATTTAGCAGTAGTTAGTTAGTTAGTATACAAGGAGTTCAAATTTAATTAGTTTAAACACTAAATATTTGGGTTACCATTACTCATTCTCTATATACTCTCTACATTATCTTATGCATTAAAAACTATATTTATTTTAATAATTATATCATTAAAAGTCACTCAAAGTGTTTTCATAGGTCACAACACTAATTTTGGTATAATAAGTACTTACAACTCATCATTTATATAACATAAATATATTATGTAATATATACCTAAGTAGGTATATTAGATAATACAATTATATTATATATTATATTAAAACAATATATTTCTAAAACAAACATTTTTGAGCAAAAACCCATACTTTTACACACGAAAACTTGAACAAACACTAAAAATATAAATTTATATCAGAAAAGCCTTATTAAAAGTTGCATCGCAACTAGGTGCGAGTTCTTCGATGATACCACTTCAGCGGGATAGTATTAAGAACGACGTTTTCTATACATTTGCAAGGTTCCTTTTAGTAAGTTAATAACATAATTGTTAGTTAAATATGGCTGTACTTCAATGTGCGGCCTATGTGGGCTTTATGGTCTCCAGTAAATTGTATTAATCATAGAATATCCATACAAGTCGAAATACAATATTTAGTCTTTAGTTATGCATTTATAGTGTACTCGAAAAGGAGCGTACACATCTGAGTACATTTAAGCCCAGCGTGTGGTCTCATTTCAAGTTCGAGCCACATTTTCTCGAATGGTTTTCGGTATGCACCCATGCTCGGCCTGAATTTGCTCAGATGTGTACGCTCCTTAAGAAGACATTGCACCTGCATTTTTTGTCTCCATCCATCTAATAGGCAATATAGTAAAATTACACTACATATTAAAAGACATTACATTTATTGTTTGCGTAGTGTAATTTTGCTATATTGATATAAGTAATTTATACTTTGTCAAAACGAAATTTTTTAATTTCTTCGGATATCAAAAATCAGTACAGACTATTTTTTAACAACTGTTTGTTATTTACTTCAATGCCAGTGGTTTAGACAAAACATTGGAATCATAATTGTTAGTTTTGTATAATTTATTATAGACTATAGTCATATATATTAAAATAATGCAACCAATAAAGATTTAAAAAAAAGGTCAAGGGGGGATCCATCTATCGCCCCTTCGTAAAACCACCACTGGGCGAGACGCCATTGTGAGGACTGGCATTTGATTGTAGTAAGCCATCCATGTTTCATCTGTAGTAACAATAGAGTGGGGAAAATCACCTCCTTCGAGTTCATAACGATCCAAAAACTCTTCACTTCTAAAACTTCAAAAAATTTGCACTTGGCGGGATTTTTTATGGACATCGTTTATGTAGTATATATTACATTTATATAGTACACTTACTATTTGAACATGCTTCGTACTATATAGTTACAATATAATATTATTAAATGCATGTCTATCGAAAATGCAATCTTTAGATTGAGACCTAAATAAGGTATAATATTAAGATATTAATACCAATTTATGTATGTATCGTACGGTTAACAACTACCGGTATCTACTGTATATTATAATCTTCATCTCAATTAAATAAAGTTTGATGTTTATTAAGCTTTTATACATAATGAAGAATTCTAAAAGATTAGTTGCTTATTATGTGAATAGATTAAAGGAATTTCAGTTCTCCATGGAAATATTTTAATGCGTTTTACTGTTTATATTTTATGTATTAATAATGGGATTTGTATACTTTTATGTTTTTATAAGTTTTTTTTTTTTTTTTTAAATAAATATTTTCGTAAAATTTATAAAAATGTGTAAAATTATGTTATTTGAAATATTATAAAACTAATAATTTGTTTATAGAATTCAATAATGTTCATTGTTTTCTATAACTGTTTTTGACCGTACATGCATGATTTATTTATGTTAATAATAATAATTTGTATACATTTATATTGTATATATTTTGTAGGTACCTATTATATTTGATAATTTTATTATTTTAATTTTTAAGCTGTTTAAATTCACATTCACGTTTAATGTTTAGTATAATCGTCGGCAAAGTTGTCCGCCCACGTATGCTGTTCTATATGAATTTCAAATGAATACCAAAATGTTGTAAATTTCAGAACTCAAAGGGATAAAATTTCAGGGGAGGGGTTAAATTTTTGGGTATAAATGTGGTGTCACATATAATTTTGATCCACAATATTATTGTTTTGTATATTGTGTTTATAATACAATGCGTATAGGTAGGTACGTATAGAAATCTAGGGTTGGTACGGCATCGTTCAATATTCGATTCGATTCGACCGGACCACATCGAAATATTGGGTCGAGTTATTTGATTTATTATTGTGGTATATACCTACAATACCATCATAATATACGATATACAATATCGGATATCCACTAGGGTGTGATTAAAATTTAAAAAAAAAATAACAAAAACAAATAATAACATCAGCTGAAAACGCACATTATTTTTATTCTGCTACGATTTTCGTTTACTAAAGTTCAAACAAATATAATGTATAAATGTGTATATATTATATAATACCCGTAATGCTTTATGCTATATATTATTGCATATACATTACACAATAAATGATATATACCTATGTAGTACAAATTTCGTGTCGCGAAACTCACTAACTTTCACTGGATAAAACATACTGTGATAATATTTTGCAAGTTATTTGCAAGAATTCGCAAGTATATTTTTATAATTTATAAGTACATAGTATTTCTAAAATTGGGTAAACTACACGTAATCTATCCATATTGTACTAGAACTTTGAAATTGGTACTAAATGATAACTTTTAATGTACACGAATTAGTAAGACGTAAGTCCATTTTTAGAATTTGAAAGTCATCGTGCAAGCTACCACAATTTTTTAAATTTGTGTTATGAAGTTAGTAAACCCATAATGACTTAGAATTTTGAAAATAGTACCAAAAAATAGTTTTTAATTTCCAAATCTATTTTTGAAATTTGTAAGTCATCTTGGTAGCTGCAACGAGCTTTTGAAATTATGAGTTTATGTAGGGGTTTCCAATAGTAATTAATATTTTTAAATTTTATTTCATAACTATCAAAAATGTTTGCTGGTAAAACTTTGTCCATTTCTATATATAGGTTATAGTAGGGATTAGTTGGTATGTTGATAATATCAATAAAATATAATATACAATATGTATTATTTACGTTTCGTGAAAGAATTCTGTCACTTAACATTAATCTCAGAGTAGTCATTGTTTTCTTGAATGTATCATATATTGCACCGTCCTTTTGGAACTTTATGTCGTTCAAACCCATACCATCTAATTCGTACTAAAATTACAATAACCTATTTATAGGAAACAGTCAAAATTTTACTAAATCAAATAGGTATTATTGTTGGATATGTAACCTGTGAAATTATTTATCTCAATTTCTACAATTCACTATTATTTATAATATATATATTTTTTTGTGTTTATTCTATTTTACATGAATCATAAATGTAACTGATAGCTTCAGGAGGTAACGATAGTAAAGTTCTAGGTCATTTTGGATGGGCCAACTTAATAACTTCGAAATCTCGTGGTGTCTTCCACGATGACTTACAAAATTTAAAAATAGGCTTGAAAATCAAAATTAGAAGTTATCATTTGGTACCAATTTTGAAAGTCATAGTAATAATAATCATGGATGGGATACGTGAAGATGATCCAATTACGGTTATTTTTTGGGCAGGGGTGGGGAAGGAACTATACACTTGAAAAT
Organism: Pemphigus obesinymphae; assembly: GCA_025469235.1. Taxonomy (NCBI): domain Eukaryota; kingdom Metazoa; phylum Arthropoda; class Insecta; order Hemiptera; family Aphididae; genus Pemphigus; species Pemphigus obesinymphae. The sequence continues at coordinate 77,404 of JAIPRL010001476.1, read as the reverse complement.
GTAAACAAAGTTTGCAAAATATGTGCAAATGTTTCATTTAATTTATAAAAGGAAGGTAGAGTTATAAAATGCATTTTAGCCGGTCGAGTGATATATAATATATGATTATGTACATACGTCGTACTGAACGTAATGAAAAAAAAAAAAAACATAGTTTGACGTCATATTTGGGACAGACTTAAAGTGCGAACGAATCTTCCGCGTTGGCGTCGTCAGTGGTGGCCGACCGGAAAGGCAACGGCGGGCTGATTATGGGCGCGACGACGATCGACCCGCAATCGTCGTCGGCATCGTCCACAACGATGGAAGGGCCTTGCTGGTGTTCAACCGCTGTACCCATTGCAAGGGCGGCCGTCGGATATCCTCCCTGCACGGTTGTCCGGACCTGAACGGTGTCGTCATACGCGGCTAAAACGGCCGCCCGTCTGTGCTGTCTGCGGACCGTGCCCATGCCCATGTTACCCATTCCTATCATGCCATGCATGTTGTCCATTCCCATAGACTCTGCTGCCGTCGCGTAATAAGCGCCCAGGCACTCGATGCCACATTGTACCGGTATCTGTATGGACACGTAACCAGTGGACGGCGGACATTCGGCCCACACGATCTGTTCGAAATCGATTTCCCATCCGGCCCGTTTCGCGTCGCTCACCACGTCCGGATTGGTCTCGGCGGCGGCAACGGCGTCTTCCGCCGTGACCGCCGCCGCGGCCATCGTCGTCGTGGTCACCGCTGATGCCGACGACGCCGTCACTACGGCGGTAGTCGCCCGCATCGATGCTGCCGATTGCTGTACCAGTGGAAGTGGTTCCTTGTCAGCCGTCGTGCTAACCGTCCGGTAACCGTCGGCCGCCGGTATGACGGGCCGCCGCTTACCGTTGGCCATCGGATCGCTGGAATGGCCACCGTCGCGTTTCGCCTGATTACACCGGAAGGCGGCGACCAGAACGGCGATCACGGTCGATAAGGCCACCGAACCGACGGCCAGGCACGAGACGTACAAAAGCGTGCGGTCGTCGTCGTCTGACGTGGCCGACGACGACTGCGACGGTGCTGAGCGGTCGTCCACTGGACCGATGGCTATGGAGGGCTGTCTGGGACGCACGGTCACGGTGAAGTTGGCCCGGGCCATGCCCGCACGGTTTTGGGCTATGCACGAGTACGTGCCGGCGTCTCCGAGACTCGCGTTGTATACGTACAGCTCAGCCGTCGTGTTGCCGTCCACGGTGATCAGTTCGGACGCATTGTGCCGGTACACGGGCGCATCACCGAACAGCCATTCGACGGTGGCAGTCGGAGTGGCTGCTACCAGACATCGAAATGATACGTTTACGCCCTCGGCCACATCTTGCACGGACCGGGTGGCTGGGTACGCGACCGGCGCGCACGCCAATTCGACCGCCGGTACTTGGCGCACCGGCACGTTGGCGAGTGCAGCCGGTCCCGAGCACACGGGCTCCTCGGTGATGGGAACTCGGGACCCGGTTAGCCACTGGTGCATGTCGGCCATCCGGCAGTCGCACTGCCAGTCGTTGCGGTGCAGGTCGACGCCGTGCATCCGAACCGGTAAGGTGTGCGGCCCGGGTACGTGCGTCAGTCGGTTGTCGTCTAGTTTTAGCCAGTCGAGACCGAGCAGGTCGTCAAACGCGCCAGCGTCTACTGCGGACAGCCCACAACCACTTAGGTCGAGTGCGGTCAGTTGACTAAGGTGCCGGAACGCCCGGGCCGGCACTTGGCCGATCGGGTTGCCGCTCAGGCTGAGCTTCATCAGCGAAGGGCATTCAGCGAACGCGGCCGTAGGAACTTGCCGCAGACAGTTGCCAGACAGGTCCAGGTCGACCAGATTGGTGAGTCCGCGGAACGCCTGATCGTGTACGTAGTACACATTGCACCGGGCCGCGTGGATGCGCTGAAGGTTGGACAGGCCGGCCGCGACGAACGTGTCTCGTGGCAGTCCGGCCGCCGACAGATCGTTGTCCGATATGTCCAGTACCTGTGTAGCCGAATCGATGCCTAACGCCGCTGTCACTCCCGTCACCTTTTTGTCCGTGCACTCGACCGTTTGCTTGCCGTTCTTCCATTTACACGCGCAACCCACCGGACAGCCCGGAGATGACGAGGCGTGCACCGTAGTCGTTGTCGTCATTATCGTCACCGTCGTCATCATTATCATCATCACCACAGCCGTTGTCCATAGAACCATTACCGCGGAGGCTTAACACTCATATTGCGTGTCCAACCACCGACATTGTGTTCCTGTAACAATAATTTACATTGTACGCATTATAATGTTATAAATTATAAGTTTTGTTGAAAGGAAACTGTTGAACATCGAGCAATTATTGTATAGTATGTAAATATTATCCGGCCCGAAGGACCAATATTTTGTACGGTTCTCAAGCGGACTGTATAATATGTTTATTTGGTAGTTTTAATATGCCAAAACCATTTTGTATTAAAGTTATCTGTTGTAAAATAAAGTATTTTATTTTATTTGTAAGTTCTCGAAGAAATAGATTAAGACTCGAGAGAGCGAACTTGTAAAAGCAACATCATTGGGTTTTTATGAAGATGAATATTATTATCAATAATATGTGTGTTGTTTCCATCATTATCAATAGTATAAATGGGTTAAGCACGAATTGGAATTTGGGCGTATAACAATAATTTTATTTGGAGATTAAGACTACGACGATTAGATATGTGAAACACGTTTAAGTACAGACAAATAATTTATTACTATGGGTATTTCATTTCACTATGTAAACACCATAATATAATATATATTTGTAAAAAATACATGTATCTACTTTTTACTGTGTGTGGTTAAATTTGCCAAAATATTCACAGATATATTATAAAGGTTAAAAAGTTAAAATATGGTATTAATAATAAATAAATAATGCATGCTATAATAGTAAAGTCATTAAATAGGTAGCTATATAATACAAATAAATACACTTTTATTTTTAAATTTGTTATAACTTATAAAATTATATAGATACCTAATAACAATAATAATATTCAAGTTAAAGTAATGTTGTTGATATACCTACTAATTATACAAATAATGTGCAAAAACGTAAAATATACAAGTCAAGATTATAATATAATATATATTGAGCACAATATAATGTGTAAAAATTGAAAAAATTAAAAATTTGGAATATTTAAATATTTACAAAGTATTTTAATTTTAATTCTATATACATTTATAATATAGTCGGTCAGTAGGGGGTGGACAGTGCCGGATCTAGAGAATTTGTCGCCCGGGGTAAAAATAATTGTAGCGCCTCTTTTTAAATTTTAATAAAAGAAAAGGTCATTTGTCAATTTCTATCAAAATTTCTTTTAAAAATTAAAAGTGATCAATGGAACCCAACTTCCAAAAGCGAGACGAAAAGTTTAAATATTTTTACATTTTGCGCCCCATCATAATGGCGCTCGGGGTAAGTGCCCCGGTTCGCCCCTCTTAGATCCGGCACTGGGGGTGGAAGTACTTCGTTTGTCGGATTTTCCAGGATACTTTTGAGGGATGTGTTGAATTTGAAAACAATGATAAATAATCTTTTTCATTATAGCAAATTTGAGCAGAGTTCGGTGTAATAATATACAAAAATATTACTATCAATTATATATTCAGTATATTTTAACAATACAGTATAAAAATAAACTTTGAAGATTTTTAAATATATTTAGAGTACTGTACTTACGTCTTTTATCACTTTAATGTCATCGAAATTTCAAAATATGTAATTGTAATAACAGCTCAAAATTGGTAAAATAAACTTTGAATATTTACAATATAACCTATCAATTTATGGAACTAAAACTTTTACAATGTTGTTCTAAATGGTTTCTACATTGTATATTACGTTGACATATCATGTATCTAAACGTATTACATTTTGCTATTTTGGACTAATATACTCAAATATTTTATTTAATATTATGTTAGTTGGTACTATAATATTCCTATATCGGTATTGTATATTGTCAGGATTTCCTTTTAGATTCTGTATAATGGTTTTACAATGATGTATTTTTATTTGTTTTATGCCTGTACCTAAATTTTATAGTAGAAGAAATGCTCCAAATGTTCCATGTATATACATGTATTTTCTATTGAATTGAATTGGTATTTTTTAGAGAGGTAATTTTTTTGTCCAAATCGATTATGGTTATGTATTACCTATAGTTTTTTTTCGAAAATAATGGTTCTATGTAGAGACCTTAAACTGAGTATATGTATTTTAAAACTTTTTTTACGTAATAAATAGTTCAAACTTTTTTTTTATTTTTTATAAATTTTAGACTATTTTTATTATGAAATATTTATATGCTTAACATAAAAGTTGTGGTTTTAAGTCTTAAAATCTAAAAATTCAATACAAGGTTACTTTAACTATAATTTAATATTTTTATTATTTGTTATATTTTGTTTTATTTACTCGTGTTGTTTGTTCTTACACGGGATTATTAATTATATTATGTATACTTAGGCATATTGCATCGGGTTTCGCTTAAAATAACCTTATTGAATGAAATTATTCTCCAACGAGTGAAATGATTCCACTTTCTACTGAATAGTTTCTATTTCCATGAGTATAAAAAATATTACTAGCACATAAAGATATTGTAGAAATTCGTGCGTTTTCGTACGTTTTTGAAATTATTTCTTAAATAAGATAAAAGATCAAAGTATAATATATTATTATTTATATTATCGATAGTATATTATCTGTGTACATCATTTTATATGATTAGGTATATTTTAACGACCCTGCACGGTCCTTGTGATGTATGTAACCATCGATGCGACTAATATGATTACGGAAGCTGTGGAAGTAGCGTTAATCTTAATAAACGTACATACCAAATGGCCTTTGCAAAATTGATTAGATACCACACGTCTTGTACATTGCAAATACACACACCATTGGCAGAATTAAATCGCACACTCTAGCATGACGTTACGAAATTACATGTCGTAAGTCTTCCATGTGCTTACTTCACCCCCGGGCCCCGACGCACATATATACTAGCCTTTTACTCTTGTTTTCCTTTAATTTTTCCTCTTTTTTCTTCCATTTCTTACTTTCGTTTTATCAGCCGTCGGATTCACGTTAACCGATAAATCGCCAATGCCTATTATGTACCCACACGAAGCTTTCGCCGTTGATAAAGACGTCGATAACCTAAAAATAGACCTTTTGTTTTTCAGGTCGAACCCTGATAGTGTGGAAGGAATTATATTATATATTACAGATTACTACCTTTAAAAAATGCTTATAAGACCTAAAACTGTAAAATATACATATGTGTGTATATATGTTCTTTAATTATTTGAAATGTTTTATTTTGTGATTTTTAATTTTTCTTTTTTTATACCTTCTACACAAGTAGGGAATATTTATATAATCTATATACATTATAAATTTTATATAATATTATAATATTGTACTTATAATACTTATATATTATTTTTATCATTATCATATATTAATGATTAGTTATAAGCTATAGTGAACTGGTTTTTGATTTTCGATAATCGGTTAGAACCTTGGTCTTTTCAGATTCCTATACACATTTATAAAATCACTAGAAAAATAAAACATTTCGTTTCTGGTTTCTGGTAACCGTTTAAAAATCAGGCGCGAATTTAAAGAGGAGGAGCAAAATTAACGCGTGCCCCTAAAATTTCTATTAAAAAAAATGTATATCTAATTTTTAAGTTTATTATCAGTCAATTATCTTACATGTTTGCATCTTACAATAACATACTTGAAATATTTTTTGACTTCAATTCAACGCATTTTCATTCCTACGATGACTTTTCATTTTGTTATTGCACGAGTTCATTCTGATGAATTTTTAATTAAAATGATACAATGTAGAGATCGACTAGTAGATTTTGTCGAAAAGTTCTTTATATTTAAATAAAAACTATTTTACGTAATTTCCCTTGTATAAATGGCTTTTGTTGTAGGATTATTTCACCATTGAAACTTACGACTTTAAAAGTAAATACTTTGACTTTTTATATGTATACTTACAAGCATATACGAATTTATATAAATTCATTTGAATTCGCTGGAAAGTTTTCAAATGCGTTGTATGATATTGAAATTTTTTTAATTTCAAATATTCTTATAATGATCCATTTTATATTTTTATATTATATTTACTTCTTAGACATAAATGGTTGGAAGGTACGAGGACAGGCTCGGAAACAAGGTATATATAGTGATGAATCCGCTTTCGGATAACACTTCGTTTAGATATTATCTAGAAAGTCTATTGGAGAACTAATTGTACTGTTTTCGGACCCAGATGACAATTACTACGGTGTATATGATTAATTAGTATGGCTATCAAACGAGCTTTCTTTGACAAAATAACTGGATACTTTTCATTGTAGGGCAGCTATGATTGTCGCAGACGTTCTCTTATTCACAGTAAATTATTTTTATCCAAAAAGGGTGCTAATTTTCGTAACTTAACAAAGCACGAACGGTTGTTTGGCAATTTATCTATTTCTTTTGCGAACAAAACTCGTTGCATCCAGTGGGCTAAGGTCCACATTGCCTTGCCTATTTCCTCAGTACTAGGCGAAACACCTGCATCTGGTACGGCCTTTCTTCTTAAACGATCACGTACATGAAGCCAGTAACAGGTCAAATGGAGAATTTTTGGGTAATTGTCCGACTGGTACAGAAGTAGGCATTCGATTATGATCTCAGTTATCACTAGTGTAATTATTTTTGTCTCAACATGTTCTTTTCATTTGTTTTCAGTTGACAAAATTGAGTTGACTATAGGCCATGATTCCTCAGGTTCCTTAAGACAGTCGGGTCCGGTCCACTAAAGACATTGGCTGACTAATTCCCCCGGGAACAATCAGTTGGATTCTGTGGAGTCGGCACGTGTTTCCAGATCTCATCTCTGGTGACGTCATGTGCTAGATCTAGGCAACGCAATTTGCTATAAATTTTTTTACCTCCGAAGTTGGAGTTTTGGAATTTTAATCTATGCCAGAGCTACAGTTGAATGCAACTATGCAATTATGCGGTTAATTTGTAACACAGTTAGATTGGAGCACACGTAGTTGATTACACAAGCGAGGAGTAGTGATGCACAAAGTTCCAACCTGGGAATGGATAGCTTCTTTTCGAGGGCCACCTTCGATTTTCCCATCAGAAGCTGAAATTGGGTGGTTCCGTCCAGTTTCTATGCTAAAAGAGCACAACTAAACGTGCTAAAACACCAGCGGCGTAATACTTATCACAAAACCCATGTAATTTACACGTCAATTCGCAGTTGGTAACTTGTCCGATCAGTGGTAACTCATGATAACGCTTTTAAGGATCCATCGCCTCTTGTGGCAATGGATCATTTAATCCAACTCCTAGTGATAATAAATACTTCATGAGTTTCTTAAAATGGGTGGTTATGTGTGCTAAGAGCCCAATAGGATCGTAAATACGTGCAATTTCCGATAAAATATCGCGTTTACTAAACCGGATAGGATTAGTTTGGTACTGATAGGCTAATACATCACGTTTAGGCTCCCATTTCAACCCAAGTACTTTGGTGAACGCAGCTTTATGTTCGGTAAAAGAAACTGGTTGGTTTTGTCGGTATTCTGTGGGTAAGGCTTCTAATACCTTAGTCGAGTTATTACACCATTTTCGTAGTTATAACTATCCACGTTTGAAAACTTTTGTGAGGTTTTGTTGAAGTTGAAGAATACTTTCTATGCAGTCTGCGCTGGTAGCAATATCGTCCACATACAAATCATTATGTATGACTCGTTGAACATCCGATTATTCCTCTGCTTCGTCGATGGCTAGCTGATATAGTATTTTTATAGCTAAGAACGGCGAAGATCGTTGACCAAAGGTAACAGTGGTTATTTAAAAAGTCTGAATGGGTTCTGAAATCTGAAATCTGTAAAGAAGTCGCTGATATGATCTATGTTTGGTAGTAACAACAGTTTGTCTGAATATTTATCCTCTCGCTTTTCTCTTCTGGTTATTTTTGAAACATTTGGTAATTTTTCGATTTTCCAGAAACGTCGTAATGCTTAGGATATTGTCTAAAACAGTTAACAAAGTAGTTAGTAAACTTCGAAGATTAGTGTTACCGGTGTTCTCCATTAGTGACTAAGCAAACACGGTTTCGATATCAACTGATTCACTTAGTGAATTTTCACGTTACCCACTTCGAATAATGTAGGAGGAAACCTTAGCACCAAGCAGTACGTTTACTGGTAATGGTTCGTTAAAATTTAGATCGGCTAATTCGAGTCCTTTTAAATGCAACCACTCTGCATCTAGTATGTGCTTAAACGATGTAAATCCGGTACTTTGTGGAACTACATATACACCGATTGACAACTGTGGTTCGCTATGTCTTACAGGACGAATAACCAGGTGTGTTCGAGCTTTTATCGCAGGTAATGCCACCGACTATTAAATTACATTTTTGTCGTACTACACCTATTCGATTACGAAATTTTTCCGTCACGTAGTTACATTCACTCACAGAATCTAGTAAAGCTCGTGCTTTTTAGTAACATCCATTGACGTCTTGTATGAAAATTTCTACAGTAGACATTAGCATTTGGGAGAGTACCAGTAAATCGTTTGCAGAACAAAGTAAGGCATTTGATATATATATATATATATATCGATATATAATAAATATTGTTTTTCAGGTTAAAAAATAAAAGCTGGTAGATTTTCATCGTTTGGGAATGAAATAATAAATTATGAAAATAGTAACACTCGTGCCATACATATTATATTATATTGTGTACTCGAATTTGTTTTTTAAAACTAATCATTTTGAGTGTCATAAATTATTATACAAATTGATTTTAAATATATATGAAGTGCAAGGACATATATTAAATAGGTTGTATATCAATCTAAATTATTTAATATATTGAGGGGAGGGTTAAATGACCTATGGAGTAGTTTGTCTGCATAATATTATGTCATATCATATAAATATTTACATTTGAATTACCTACATATTGTTTTCAATGTACAAAAAGAGTGGTTACAGGGGGAGAGGTCATGGAAAAAAAGTTATATTTATTTTTTGGCATTTTATTTATCTTGGGTCCGTCTTGGTGTAACAATGTTATATCTCATATTACTCATATTTTTAAATAAATATTGCATAGGTACTAATATTGTATATAATATATATAATTTAATGTTGTGCACAAATTTCAGTTCTTAAACGCATAAATTAATATAATAGATTCTAAGTGTAGCGAGGAATATATTGGTTTTATAATATGATGTGTATTATTTAAAAACTACATGTATATGTAGGTATATTGTATAAAATTTTTGGGTAGAAGAAGTAAATTAGAAGTTTTAAAGTAAAGAGCTGTCTGATAGAGAATTTATTGTAGTTTGTGTTTTTGAGAGATAATTTTTCGATTTTCCCACAAAGGAATACTACGGAAAATGACTGGAAATCGTTATACTTGACAATAATTGTAATTATTATAATGTCAGAAACTTGAAATTCACACTAAATTTTACGTATTACCAGTATAAAATTAGCAGAAATATAATTAGAATAAATAATATATATTATATTCAAAAATGAACAAAATTAACGATAAAATAAACCAGCTAAATATTAATTTATACATTTAATATTTATTCACTAAAATATTTCAGATACATATGACTCGATTACAAATATTGTGTAATACCTAGTTATTAAATTATGTATATTGTATAGTATAAAATAAATATATTAAAGCAAAATATGATAGTATTTATTATTTATAATATACTTACGTATAATGTTACGAAATGTCATTTTTAAACGTAATACCTTGAAGATAACATTATATTTATCTTTATTTATAAATAATATTATAATAATAATACGTATGTGTGTAATTATTGATAATAATAAAATTACCCACGTCCTATAGTACTTATACATTCCACCACGTCTTAAATTTAAATGCTTGTGGCTCGGAAATTTAAAAAGTCGAAAATTCTCATAAAATTATATTCTTTACGAATTTTTTTATTTAAATCATAGGTTGTCATTTGAAAATCGAAAGTTGATATAGTTGAAACAAACAAGGAGTAGGATAAAAATGTTTAAATTATGAAAAAAAATATTAATCTAAACATTATAGAAATAAGTAATAACTTTCTGAAAAAAATTTCACAATAAAAAAAATGTTTTATTTCCTGCAAATATAGACATAGTCTGGCCGATACTAAAAAAAAAAAATGTACCCAGTATATTTTTTCGGCAAATAATATTATACGCCGAGCTTCGTTCAGAATCGTTTTGTCAAAAGAAACGATTTATCATTGCTTTCCAATTAAATACACACACTGCTAGTACCGTCGCTTTAAGTTTCCCATGTCTATATGAATTATGATTTATATATATATATATATATATGTAGTCAGTAGGTATTAATATAGGTAATAAACTAAACTATAATATTGTAGGGAACGGATTTTAATTTAAATAAATATATTTATGTGGTTTTATCGGAAAGTTTTCAGTATGTTCATTATATTTTGAATCAATTGATGCTAATTTTATTTTAAATTTTTTACTAATAAATACATATAATATATATATATATATATACACAATATGTTCTTTATTATTATAGAATTTTTGTATTTATTTTCGAATTTTACAATAAAGTAAGGTGGATACAGGTTTTGGCAATAAATGACGATTATTCGATGTACGTACTTAATCTTATCTCTTTTTTAGACGTTTCCTATTCTGTACATATTGTCCCTAAAATATTCTAATTTCCGTATTACGCAGTACGCATTAAACATTTAGGTAATACATTTTTTTCTTGATGAATGAGCTTTTTCATTTTTATCGTCAACATTATAATATGCAGAAATGTGGAATTGATTATAATTTTAATTATGATTTGTATTTTCTATAGAAATTATATATCTACAAGTTATATGGTATAATTTTTTTTTTAAATTTCAAATTTAAATTCTTCGAGATTATAAATAAATATTTATTAAGTAATAAAAAAATATGTAATTAAATATTTTTACTTTTATATTTAATTAAAATCCGTTTCCTATACTAATATAATTAAAACATTTTGAAAATTATTTAGTTCAAATATATTTTATAATGTACGTTAAAAACATACTATTGTGATTTAAGTGAAATATTTTTTAACCAAACCTTGCGTTCTATGATTGTATATATATATATATATACTGTTATAGGTTAATTTAGGAATGTATTACTGTATTAGATATATGTATAGTATCATATTTATAATTAAATTGATCCCTTGATTACACGTGTCACTATTGACTATATACCTAATATTAAATCTTGAGTGTATAATCCTCCAGTGGCCCAGTTCATTTGAGCCCTTGGCGACCATTACATATTAAATTTGTAGGGGTTATTAAAATTTTGTAAACGTAGTTGTGTTGTCAACACATCTATTTTTGAGTTCACGTTAAACAGAAATCGTTATTTAATTTACGAGCACTATAGATAATTCTGGCGGATTCCACAAATGTTGACCATATTTTTTGTCGCTCCAGCTGCCGACTGTGTTCGGCGTCTTTCATCTAGTATTCATTAATTATTATTATTTATTATAATTATTTACTATTAATTATTTAATGTTTTTCAATATTTTCATGATCAAGGGACACTAATATCCAATTTTTAATTTTTTTTTTTTGAACCCCCGATCTGATGAAAGATGTCATGTCACCTATATAGGGACGCATATGAGACGGGTTATATACCTTCATTCGTTGGCCAGGAATGTATTATAATGTAAGTTCATCGGTTTCGAATGCTTGCGGGTTTTAACACTGTAGTGTAGTGAACAAAAATCAATAATAAAATCATTTTATTTTTACAATATTACCTATATTATTTAGGTACGTATAGATACTACAGATTGTCTACATCGAAATAGATTAATTTTCGATGATTTTGAACGGATTTTAATAATCAGGGTTGGAAAAAAACTCGGGTTTCATTGAAAAAACCCAAATGGGTTGGGTTAAATTAGATTTTTTCCATAAAACCCGAAAAAGCCCAATATTACCCCGGGTTTTTTAAGAAAATTCTTTGGGTGGGTTCTAATGGACTTTTTACTTCAACCCAATAAAACTGTTATTTTATCCCCCACATTACATACACTGTATTTTTTTAAAAGATTTAATCACATTTTTGTTTTACTTTTATAAATTATTACTCACAAGTAACCAGTCCTGGCCAAAGCCATTAAAATATTAGTATATTTTAATATAATAAATTATTTTATATTATACAATAATAATATAATTTGTATTAATTTTGGTACCTATATTAATAATAATACCTATATTATATTATTATTATTACCAAACACATGAATATTTCTATAGTTGTATTCATAGTTCATTAAATTTTTAATTTTTTAAATAGAAATTTTAATTTTTCTAAGTTCGTGTATAGGGTTTTTTTGGGTTCGGTTTTTTCAAGCCAACTCTACATACATAAATTAAAAAAAAAAAAAAATGCGTTTTTGATCTTCTTCTTCTTCTACTTTGCCGTCTCTCCCAATTATTTGGGGTCGACCGCCTTAGTTTAACATTTCCACTTAACTCTCCTGCATCTTTTTCATTTACCCCCATTTTTCTTATATCATTCAACATCATATCCCTCTACCTCTTTTTCTGTCTTCTTTTCTCCGTCATTCCATCAACATACATTTCTTTTATACTAATTTTACTGCCTTAGTATCTTCCCTAATAATCTTTAATACATGTCCGAGCGATCTTAATCTGTTCTCCCTCATTTTGTCTAGTATCAAAGCTACTCCTTTACTACCTCTTATATAATCATTCTTTATTTTATCCTCTCTAGTTACTCCACTCATTCTATGTTATATCTTCCTATCTATACTGTATCTTGTATGCGTATATACATAATATAACGAAACGAGAAATCACATATGTTTAAAATCGGAATTATATTTAAACAAAATTTCATTTAATGAATTATGAGTTTAGATTTTGAGCAAATAAAAGATAACGCGGTTTTTTTTTATAATTTTTTTTTCATCTTTATTAAATTTTTTTATTGCAAGGAGTATTTTAAATGTTTCACGAGTATACTTATTTTTCGGTAGCAAATTTATTCTATAGTTAGTATACTTTAGAGAATTTACATTTTGATTTTTTCAATAGATGTGTTGAAGCTTAAGAAAAAACTACCGATATAGGGAGGACAAACGAAAAAATAACATGTATTCGTCAAAATCGATTATGGCTATATTTCCTTCGAAAACAATATTGTTCTATATAACATAGAGACGTGCGATTTTCACCGAGTATGTATTTTAGTAATTTATTGACGTGATAACATTTTGGTCGTTTTTATTTTATCAATTTATGGTGTTTTATAGTTATTATAGAATTTGAGATTTTGATATCATAAAAGTAGTAATTTTAAAAGACCTGATAATGTAATACAAGGTTAGCAAACGTGGATCGAATACTTTCTTTTGAAATACTTTGAATACTTTTGTGAAGTATTCCAAATACTTTGGGAATACCATTAATATAAAGTATTCCAATACATATTCTGAATACTTTTTCGGAAAATGCATTCAAAATACTTTTAATAGGTAGTATTTTACCCAAGTCTGAGGTAAGTAATCGTACTTATGTTAATCGCTATCTACTTTAATTATATTAAAACAATTTTGAATATCAATAGTTTCATTTTTTTCCGAAACCCTTTTAAATTCTTCGGTAAAATTCTGATTATATAATTTAAATATATTGTGTTAAGACTGTATTCTAAAAAAGATTTTTTTTATGAACTCATCACTGAACGCGCTTAAAAATATGTCAACATTCGTCAATATTTTTAACTTTGTTTCTATTTAATTTTCTAGAAAATTATATATTATATACACTAATTATATTAAATTCTACATATTATATGTAATGGTGGATATAAAGGTCCTAAACAGGAAAGGGGGATATTTTTATTTGTTATGAGCAAAAAATAGGTCATCAACCTATTTTTTTATAAACACTGTTTTACTTCATTTTTTTAAAATAATTTATAAAATATATAAAAATGTATTGACCATGTAATCTATACAAATAAAAATCATCAACACCCTGCAGCCTTTCTTTTAGTGACATAGATACCCATTAAGAAAAGTATTTTTGAAATTAGAAAAGGGAGGGAAAATGAGAAAGTAAGTTTCAATTTTTATTAAACGACCAACCCGAACTACTAGTCGTAGAAATATAATATTTTTTAGAGAATATTTCTTTAAGGAGCCTTCATACCATCATTTTTTTGGTCAAAACTATTCGTTCTAATTTTAACAGTCCGGCACGATGCGTACTCCGATAACAATTTTCAAAATGTTAATAGATTCTTCATTATTTACTCGATGTAATGATCGAGCCACATTTTTCATATTCATATTTTATACTATAATTAAAATCATTTAAAGTGTCAAAAATTTTACACATAAATATCTAATTAAATAAAACAATTTTTAAAAAGTGCTTCCATTATTTCTCGTAAATGTTATGGAAAATTCTAATATTTTTTTAAAATTAAAATTTAAGTAATCATTGCGATGTTCTGATGGTATGAGAATATATATTTTTTCGTGGTTATAAAATAGATAGGTGACATGTGCACGCGCGTGCGTGTAGTATCTACACGAATACTTCTGATACGGGTTACTAACACTAATGATCACATACGTCTCACACAAGCACAAAATCGTACAAAGAAATTATAATAAATTGCATAAATAATACTTCTTAGAATCGTGTTGGTGCAGTAACACCAACGAAAAATCGATTTAAAAGAGTGACTAAACTGTGGGACTTTAAAAAGTCGGATTTCAATTCTGAAAATTGTTTTGAATTCATTAGTTTGTCTTCTAGGGATCGATCGAGGCATTTATTTTTATTTATTTTTTTAGCCGTGTTATTCATTATAAAAATCGCAATTTTTAAACACTGATTACATTTAATTTGTAATAATAAAGAAAATTGCTTCGATCCATCCTTAAAAAAAAGGCCGACACATTCAAATCTGTTTACAAATTGAAAATCCGACTTTCTGAAATTCTAATAATTTTGTCACGCTTTTAGGCGGAAATGTTGGGATTACACAAGAATAAAAAGTGATACAAGTGATACAGGTGCGGGGCTGTTTTTATAGATTAATTTTAAAATCTACTTAAATATTTCTAAATTGTTAGATTTTTATTTTTCATAATTTTTTTTACAAATTGTCTATTCAAAACCCCTTAAAAATGGCAGGTGTTGCGGCCCCTTAATGACATATAAAAATACGCTATGTAAGTATTTTTCGAAATTTGGTTTTTAAGGAGGAAGGGGAAGCCGGGTAATTCGGTTAGTATTATATTTGTATTTGTATTTGTATTGCAGGTGGTAAATGTCTACTCTATTTGTTTTCATAACCTAATATAATCACTTCTATCTTCTACCATCCTTCCTCGAATTAAAAATTCTATACCACGTTCAAATGCAATTTTAAATATTATTTAGAACATGAATAAAACACTTGATTGGTATATATTAATATCTTTAATTATTTTCACAATGTTGTTCAAAAAATTATTTCACAATTTATTCGAAATATGTTTTTTAAATATTGTTTCGAACATGAATAAAACACATATAAATAATTAAATAAACATTTATATATGTTTTCACAATTTTATTAAAAAAAAAAATCACAATATATTCAAATCACGTTGATTTAAATATTGTATTGAATATATTTTTAATTCATGTCTATATTATTAAATTTACAATATTTGTTTGTAAAATATTTTTAATACGATAACATAATGTTTTTTTGGAAATATATAAACCATATTTAACATACCGATTAAAAACATATTTTCAAAATATTTATATGTTCCAATTGCTATCTGGGAGAGTACCTATTCACGAGTCATGATATAGTTAGTATAGTCTATACTCTATATAGTAAAATATTTCAAAATTTATTTGGATTAGGAAAAAAGTTAACATAGTAAATGTTTTTAACAGTAAAAAGATTTCAAGATTTTTTTTTGAATGATCATAAAATGAGAAACCATAAATGACAATTTAAATATTTTAAAAAAGCACGTAAAATAATAATTGTTTTAAAATTATTAGTTTTACCTAAATATGTACTATCTTTGTTGTAAACAATATTCATTAGGTATACAGAGATCATAAAATCTGTTATTTTTTCAGAAAAATCGTTTTACCTTCAATTTTTTCAAAAAACAGGTTATAGAAAAATAATGTTTTTTTTTTTTTATAAAAATCTATAAAAATAGATCATAACATTTTTTCAATTTTTCAAAATATTTTTCAAGAAATTTTGAACTCAAAAAATCTTATATTATCTTTTTTTTTCATTATTATTAAATAGACCGTGTGGCTTGTAAATAGACACGGTATTTGACTTGTAAATAGTAAATACGGACAAAAATCTAAATTATTCCAAAAAGCATGCTGTGAAACAATGTAATTAACACAATTTATTCCCCCCTCCCCAACGAGTACCAATTATAGGAGTGTGTGCCATGTGTACGTGGGCGTGGAATGGTGATTAATTCGACGGGTCGTGTATGTCATATTATTCGCACACGGATTGTATACGCTACCTATTCGAGATTTAATATAATTCCTGGCAGACCATAAATGGACTATCGAACGATTTTAATCGTTGCGAAGAGAAAATTCGCAGTGGAGCCAAACGCGATATGGCAAACGCAAGCACTGATACACGGGGAGGGGCGAAGGGGGCGTGCTTTCATCCAAAATCCAAAAACTTACTTAAAATATATTGTATTGTATAGACATAATTTTAGACAAACAGGTGCCTACAAAATCACTCTTTTCATTCAAACAAAAGGATCGCATTTTAATTTGAGTTGGTTTTTAAAAAGCAATATACACATGTAATCATATATATGTACGTATATTGTGTATAATATATATACGAAAGACAATCGCAGAGATGAAACGGATGTACATATATATATATATATATATATTTACAATGAGTGAGAGAAAACGAGGGACTACACTCTTCTGCGGACGATAAATCAACTGGCGTACACGACGGGTAGGTTTTCTGCAACAATTACTTTGGACACGTGCGAAAATATAATGGTATAGCCGGTTTATAGCTGGTAATACGGGCGCTAACCGAGTAATGAAAATAGTTGATTGGACTAGTGATAATGGTGGTGGTATGTTATTGAAGTGGCGAGTGATGGAATGGTGAGGGCATAAAATGAGGTAGTGGAGAAGGGCATCATGTGTTATTTAAAAATGTATATAATATAGTCTCGGGAAAACACAGTTATTGCGGGCACTACTGAAATACATGTTGAAGTATGAACCTACACTGAAACAAAAAACATTGGTAATTTTGACAAAATTTTGGATTACCGTCACTATTAACAATATTATATAATTGTAATTTTTTTCAATATTTATTATTACACAAAGTCAAGGGTTTTGTCATTTGACATTTATGAAGAATTAACTGTCGGAAGAATAAAATAATTATTGTCTTATAAGTTTTAACGTAATTGATATCAAATTGATGTACTTTTTTGTTGTAATATAATATAGCTATTATCAAATTGACAACATTACGAGTATATATTTTATCGATCTAATAATATTTATATCATTGTCATAAAAATTCCAACATTATATGATAAAATATTGTCGATGTAACAAATGGCAGATTTATATTAACTGCAGATAACAAATGCAATTTGTCATTTTCAACAGAATTTTTCATCAGTGTAAATTAATATGCCCACAGTAAAGAATGGCCAGAATATTTTTCCGGTACATCAATTATCAGGACATTTGTCCAGAAAAATTTCAAAGTACAAACATTTTCAGATATTTATATAGTTTATTTGAAGTTCATTGAGATTTAAAATCTTTGGATACATTTTTTTTTAAAGATTTATGATTTCATAATTTCAAAATCAAATTGGAAAATATTTGGAATTTGAAATGGTCTTTAGATTTTTTAAATTATGATTTTGAGGATTCAAAATTTTGACGTTTAAAATAATAGTTATCTAAAATTTGAGGAGTATGATAATTTCATGCGAATGCTAAAATTCGAAATACGTTACATAACGTTACGTTAGCGAACTTTTGTTAAAGTATATTTGTAGTTATACTTCTTTACGGAGAGTATGCAAGATAGATATATAGCTATAAACGTTAAATCGTTTCCCCAGTAGAATTTTTGATTTATAACAATAGTTCACACTGCAAAAGTGCCCGAGTTCCCATGTTTATAGTCTTATATTCGATTATATATTATATTATAAACTAAAAAAAAATTTTAAATACAATTTTTTCAAATATTTAGCTCGTCACCATCGCTGCCGCCAAAACCACTTTCGCATTATGAATTTTTAATTATCGACAAAAATGTGCTAATATCGTGTATCGCGGTTGTATATTAACAGTCGTTAGTGATATCTACATTTTATTAACTACTCCGCCAAGACAAAAGCATGTCAAATTCCATTGGAAAAATTTCAAATATTGTAACGACTCGTTGAGTATGGAGAATATTAAATTAATATTAATTATTGTTCAAATAAATTACGAATAATCAAATTTAAAAATTTAAAAATATGTGATATAGGTATACGAAATAAATACTTAACTATACTTACTTACCTAGCTATAACTATTATATTATACTCTTATCTTATGAAATTTTTCATATTATATAATACCGAAAGGTCTTAAGTCATAAAAAAAGCAATACGAAATGATTACTATAAAATAATAAATATCCTGTGTCTACGTCTACCTATCGGTGTTCGGAACATTTCTTATTAATTTAATTCGTTCACGTTAAAGTTCAATGTGTAAAAATGTTATAAATGTTATGTCTTAAGAAAAATTTATTAAAAAAAATTAGAAAACCCAAATTTTTAATTCAAAATAATTAAATAATTATTTTAAACATGGACATTTGCTCAAACCGGTGCATTGTAAAGTTGTTGATGAATTAAAATAGTTTATAATTTTTGAAATTGAACAACTAAATTATAACTATAATAAGATATATACGAGTATATTAATGTATATTATATGCATAATACAGTACACACACACATATATATATATATATATATATATACAGACTTGGGTAGTATTCCGAATATTTTTTAAATACTTTTTTGGAAGTATTTAATACAGTATTTTGGATAATTTTTACAATTATTTTGAATACAGTAGTCCAAATACTTTATTAAGGTGGATTCACATTTTTAAAAATATACCATTATTTTTCAGCCAATGTATAGTCTATTTATGTATAAGTACATAATATTTTATAGTATATATTATATTATCTTATTTTGTTTTCAACTATATTTAGTGGGACAGTAATGTTATTTTCCAATTTTAAATATGTTGATTTAAATAATAATAATTTTTATTGATAAAATAAATAGTTCGAATATATTATTTTATTATGTAAAATTAAGTAATTATAGTAGTTAGTGATATGAGATCTTATATATGTATATAATACTAACTATAACAAAAAAGATTAAATAAAATTCCTATTCACTTATTATTTAAATAAATTAAACAATATTGAACTTTTATATTAAAATTTGGATATAATTTATAATTAATAGGTAGGTGTGTACCTATTATAAATTTTACTTATTATTATATTCATTTACATGAAAAAAAAATGATTAAACATAATAATATTATAATTAGATACTATTTTTGTTATTGAAATCTAGTAAAAATAATATTCTTAAAATATTTTGAATACATTTTGTGGAATATTTCAAATACTTAGGGAATACTATAATCATAAAGTATTCGAATGCATATTCTGAATACTTTTAAAGTATTTTACCCAAGTCTGTATATATATATATAGGTACACAATTATATATGTATATATACAGTAATACATATATGCGTATTGTGTAGGTAATTTACGAGATTTATTATAGAAGGAAAGAAAGGATAATATACGACTTTTATTTTCGAGTAATTGGTATAGATTTCCTCAAAGATCAAAATACAAGTACGCATTGTTATTAAGTTATCTTAATATATTTTACTCTTTTTTTTTTTTTTTTTTTTTTTAAGAGAAAGAACGGGACAGAGAGCAGCAAATCGTGATCGGCTTGGGTTTTTGATTGATTTTCGTACCTACCTCTTATATATATATTTTATACGCGTTGTTTTTGTTCGGTGAACAGATTGTAATACTACGAATATATAAGAATGCGTTAAAAAAACATATATTAAAGTCGTGGAAATGCGATACGGCCGCCCAATCGCATACCTATATAATATATATGGGAAACACTAGACGCTTGTCTTTTATCGGTCGGGCTCGTGAAAAATAGTTTATAATATATAGGATGACTTCGAAATAATATAAAAAACACTTTATCCCTCTTTTCGTCCTCTGTGGGCTATTGCAAACTAGTCTCGAAAATTGCCAATAAAAGCGCTGCACCATGTGAAGGATTGGACAAGGAGGACTTAACTTTTTAAATTTGAATTTTATTAACTTAATTTATTTTTGGTTATATTAATTTTTAAATAACGAGTTACATTTAATTAAAACTCAGTTAAGTTAATTTTGAAAAAATTGGTACATTTTGATATAATAGTGTGTCTATTATCAAAGGTTGAATAAAAGTGGTTTGTCATTTCCGAAAATATAAATAAAATAAGAATATCTATATATTTTATAATAATATCCCCGTAATATAAATTGAGGAATATATTAGATTTCCTACAAATAAACAATATTTAGGTAGGTACTCATTTTCAATGAGCAATTTCCATTTGTTAGTATTTTGAAGAAAATAGTAGGTACCTACTAATTAAAAATTTTTATGAACCTATTTGTTGTTAATTTTAACAATTATTATTATAAATATAATGTAGTATTTTCTATAATAATTAATATAATTATATTAAAAAAAAAATAGTAGATAGGTACTTAATTTTACCTGTATATCTCAAATGATATGTCGACTCGTAAAAAAAAATTAACATAACTTAAGTTAACTTCGTCAAGAAAAAAAATAACTATTAACTTTCTCTTTTTTGAATTTCTTTTAAATATCAATATAAATATATATATCAATATATTATTTTATATACCTATCACTTTTAAATATCACTCAAACGTGTCCACTGTCCATGTTAAATGTTTTGCCGATTACAGCGATTTATTATTATAATAGTCCGATATGGATTTTGAAAACAGATTTCAGTTTAAGTACTCCACTCGTTGTAGGATGTGAAATGATTGAATTTGAAAGCAATGATCGAAATAAATTTGCTATTAGAAAACTCTTATTCAAAATCTTTTACTCAATTCCTACTCAAAAAATGTGTAAACATAAAAAACATAATATGTAAATACTTGCAGATAGCAATTGGACCATATAACTATTGTAAAAATATGTTTTTAACCTGTTTTAAGTCATATTTTCAATAAAACATTGTGTCTCAAATATGTATTTGCTATCTGAGTATACTGGGTAGGTATCTAAATAAAACTACAAAAATAAAATATGACAAGTTTAATTATTATTAAATTTAAAAAAATTTCAAGATTTGTAGGTTATCATTACGCTTATGAAAACTCTTTAAAAAATCAAGAAAATTACCTGTATATAAAGTACAAACTAGAAGACATTTTCTTTTAGAAAACTTTTTATTATTTCCTTACCATAAACACGTATTAACACAACTATAAGACATTTAATACAAACCAAAACAATACACAATATTGGTGATGTAAAAGAATTAGGTAAAAGTTGTAATATATTATATTAACGTTGATTTATGACAATATTGTTTGTGTATAAAATATATTATGTATACAAATATACAATAGTTATATATTATTACAATCAATTATATCAGTTATTAATTAAACGGTTACACATGTAAGTCGGTACCATTCCACAGGTATTCGATTATTTAGTAAATAAATTATTAACATGGAATATAAAGAGTACCCGTAGACAACCTAACCTTAATGTCCAATACTCCATTAGTTCAATGAAGTCTACTGTAGCGTGGCTAGTTTGCTTGTTATGTACAACGTGAATACATCCTATTACTGTTATCTGTTGCCAACTATATCTATTCTCCAGGGTAAACAAATGATTTTGTGTTAATTAATGGATCTCCTATTGCGGTCGATGAACAGTAATATATATATATATATATATGTAATATAGTTTACAATTACACATTATAAATGATTGGACGAATGGAGTTTGAATATAATTTCAGTAGGTATATCGTGTCTTAAAAATTAGATAAATACTCTCGTTTAATTTGAATATCCATAATTCAACGGATTGTTCTTGTTAATATTATTTCATTTTCATTTTGAGTTAGGATTCAATTTCAAAGACTATTTAGCCTATTGTAGTACATACAAATGTGCAGTAAATATCGCAATGACTGTACAGTACAGTTTATTACATAAATGTTTAAAGGTCTATCATATGTATATACAAATTATAGATTTATTCTATTTGAAAAATGTATCTACGATTATATTTTTGAATTGTTCAATGTGGAATATTTCTTTCACGAATTATATCGTTATTTACTTGTACTTATGCTACTTGGAATTCAAGATATTTATACTGATAGTTAGGTATAGTTATTTATATGTTAGTTTTTTGTATAGATATCGTAATCATATGGGTTCAAAATCGTAGTCCATAAAGTACGAGCGAATTAATTAAACATTTTAAATTCTTGATCGAGTGGAGATTGTTCGGTTACTGCGATTTTTTACGTGGAGAAAAGAGTTTGTTAATTTGTGTATTGTTATATTTTCAAGTTGGTTTGTGGATTTTACTTCCCGCGAACTACACCATTGATTAAACATGGACAAAAGGGATATTACTTAAAATATATTTTCCTCAGTACCAATATGCGAAAGGGTTCACTTTGTTTGAGGTTGAAATCGACGTTAAGATTTCATTTTTTAGTGTAACTTGATTTTATTGATAGTGCTCACATATAGCACTGTTAATTTGGCATAGTTATATTGTAATGACATAGTAGGCATATGTCTGTTTGTGACGTCATTTCGTAGTAATTTTAGTAGGTATTTTGAATTCGGTAATTTAGACTCAGACATTAGTCTGTGTACTATAGTATTATAAGGATATATTAAGGAGGGAAGAGACTGAGGTAGTAATACTAGGTGGGGAATGTGATGGCGAGTGATATGACGAAGGGGGGGGGAGTAAATAAAGAAGATGCGGGAGATACAGTTAAGTGGAAGTGTAGGACTAGGGTGGCCTACTCCACATGGATAAGAGAAAAGGCCAAGGAGAAGAAGGACTCAAACATTATTCCATTCTTATAATTTATTTTTATTGTATAAAGTATAATGGTGACTTTTATACTTCACATGGTATGCTTTTTATTTAGAGTGTTGGTTAATATAACTAAATCAATCGATACTTAGATAATTTGATCGTTGGTCCAAAATTATTAGTAGAGGGTGACTGGAAATTTAATGTCCGGGGTTTAATCGAACCAATTATTGGTAATTTTATCTATCGATTTTCGAAATATTTGTATTATATTCTTGGTACCTAATAATCGTACTTTGCATAGAAATGTTTGTATATTTTTATTATTTATTATAATTAAAAATTATTATTATTTATTAAAACTTTATTTTTAATTTTAATTTAACATATTTTTTTTACCATTTTATATTGAAAGCTATTTCAGTTGTACGCGTGTAGATGTAGGCATCATATCTCATATGCATTTTCACTTTATTACGTTTTTCAAAAGTGTAGATGGTATTATTTTATTCAATTTATGTATACACTTAATTATTTACATTTATTATTGGCATTTAAATTTGTATATTTTATATTTTAGATATTTTCAACGAAATATTATTTTATTTTCACGATATTTTATATTGATTTAAATAAAATAGTTTGTGGTAGCTTCTCACAACTTGTTCTAGCCATGTTATATATAGTTTAAATTCAATATAGGCTGACGTTCGATTTTTTTTATGACTCCATTGATCTGTAGGTCATATAGTTGACATTTATATTATTTCGCAGAATTATCGGTAATCCTAATCCAATATTGTTCGTCTTTATGTATTCTTCCTGTTGTATTCGGGTTACATTTTTTGTCCGTACACTTTCGACTCCAAAGAAATATCTACTGCATTTTATTGCAGTAGATTTATCTAATTTATTTGAAAATCTTAGGAATCGTTGTGATATAAATAAATCTACGTTATCCAAAATACCTATTATAATTTTATGACCTTGCGACCAGATAGGCAGATAAAACTGTACTCATCAGTTATCTAGTACCTATGTATATTTCTAACGGTTGTGCTGCAGTTAACTATCTTAATCTGAGGTTATTTAAGATTTACCTCAATTATAGCGTTGCCGAAGTCATCTCCGTGTTTTATATTTTTTTTATTATAAAAAAAAAAAAAAAAAAAATAGAGTACACTGTCGACCATTTTCAAGTTTTCAAGTTTTATACAACAAGCGTTTTTCAATGTTCTCAGAAATTAGAAAAATCGGTTTAGCCATTCACTGTCAAGCAAAAAACGAAGAAACATACATATCCATAATGTAGGCTGTTAAATCCTTAATCACATAACCCACTTTTTGAAGTAGAGTTCGGGTATAAAAAAACATTGCTTCATTAAATAAAAAAAGTATATATATATTTATTTATATCCTTTTTATATGATTAGAACCTTATTAATTTTCCTTTTAACCGAATTGCGTTTTTTTTAACCTAATGTATAGGTATATATAATATAATAGACTTTAAAATCATTTCACATAATAGGATATCATCGTTATAAGATTTCTATTTCGTCTCGATTTAATTTTTTTAATATTATTTATTTTTAGTTTAAGACGAATAAATGTTAAATTCTTCAATATTTTTAGAGTGAAGTTAATGAACAATAATTATCATAAATGAACAATTATACAATTAATTTAAGTATATAATTAAAATAATTAAAGTTTGCGATTAATAATTAAGGATATATGATGAAGAACCGTATTTTAACGAATGATATTTTTTAAATTTATACAAATTAATTTGGTATTTTTTGTTACGAAAAAAATATAAATAATTATTATATAATCAAAATATAGTTCATCAATTTCGTACAATAAACATCATAGCTTGTAATTTCACGCACTAAAAATATCTAAATCTAAATATATTAAACATATTTTTTCCTCAATAATTGTTTACTTTAATATGATTTTAATGTATACTTATAGTATTATTAGAGTTTATTCATTTTGGGTAAAAAATTGCGAACATTTTGATAAAAAAAAAAAGTAAATATAGCAATCGTTTAAATGCTAAAAATCCTGATACTACATGCAATGATTACTGTCTTTAATTACGATGTCTTATTGAAATGAATTAGGTAGGCATTATCCATTATAGCATCTATATAGTGTGAATAAATAAATTATAACAGAGCCCTCACGAAATCGCTTAATCTGGTGGTTTTTTCGCAATAGGCTAAAAGTCGTTAATATATAAGAGGCGTTTGGGGTATGCCAGAGAGGTGGTGTATATCGGGGTCACGGGGTTTAAGGGCGTTTTACGGGGGAGGTTTCACTACGTGGCGATGTGGGGGAAAGTATAACGTCAACGCGTCTTTTCCTCGTGCATAGGACACGGTAAGTCCCACGGAAACGGTGGAAGGTGTGAACGGAAAGTGTGATGCGATGGGACACGCATTTCCGGAAGATATATTGTGACGGGACACAAAACGGAAAGGCGCACGAGTCTACGCCCGGTGGGGGATGTAGGCGTTTTGTGTCCAGATCCTCGTGGACGGGGCAAAGGCACGTATGTGTAATGACCGTGCGCAGATCAGCGGTCCATATAGATAATGTTTGGGCTACGACTCTCGATGATGGCTTTTGTAATCGAAAAATAAATATCCATAGTCTTCTCCTGTATGGGTTATTTGACGATGACCATGATATATATATATATAGTGTATACTGTATAATGGTGTACGTAATTATATGGGTTTAAAATCCTAGTCAATAAAGTACGAGTGAATTAATTAAACATTTTAAATTCTTCATCGAGTTACTGCGATTTTTTACGTGGAGGGAAGAGTTTGTTAATTTGTGCATTGTTATATTTTCAAGTGGGTTTGTGGTTAGGATTTTACTTCCCGCGAACTACACCATTGATTAAAACATGGACAAAAGGGATATTATTTATCCCTATATTGGCGTTTTGTGTCCAGATCCTCGTGGACGGGGCAAAGGCACGTATGTGGGATGACCGTGTGCAGATCAGCGGTCCATATAGATAATGTTTGGGCTACGACTCTCGATGATGGCTTTTGTAATCGAAAAATAAATATCTATAGTCTTCTCCTGTATGGGTTATTTGACGATGACCATGATATACATGATGTGCACGATCATATATATGTATATAGTATATACTGTATAATAGTATATGTAGTGGCGACTCGTGCTAAGGGGCACAGGGGCACGTGCCCCATACCAAAATATCGAATAGAAGAAAATTATTTACTGAAAACTTAACTGGAATAAAAAATACAATATTTCCTCAATAATAATTATACAGTCAACATAATTGCGACAACTACCGAAAAAAAATGCGAAGTTCTCATCGATCAATCGTATAATACGATTATTAATATTCATATAGATAGGCGGTAAGTACATACTAGGAAATAGGCTACGGGCACTGTACGGTGCGGCGGAGGGCACAACTCCGCTGTGCCCCAATCATCTGTATAAAATTCAAATCACGCGGTGCTGTCGGATACAAACGTATTGTGCCCGACTTATTTTCATTGCCGTCTGCTCTTATCGTCGTAGTCGTTGTTGTCCGTAATAATATACATTACACGATAAACAATATTTTATCAGTATATATCAGTTTGAATTTTGGTTCCAGTTCCAGTTTTGGTTTTTCAAAATTATCAACATTCAGTTAAAAATTTATCAATTATATACCGTGGAATGATTAGAGATTTAAAAATTTGTTTAGCCAGCTCCAGCCAACAAGTGTGTTTATTTACAAGTTCTGTTTTTATAACAAATTATTAATTTTTATTTTGTGTTATTTTAAATAGGATTGCAATTGGTTAAATACTGTGTTATTAATTTTGTAACAAATTGTAGAATTTTTAAAATGCGCTGCTAAATAATACTGTATACAATACGTATATTGTATGTACCTAGTTCTTTCATACATAAATAATTATATTATCTAAGTGTGTATATTGTATGTGTAATGTGTATGTTATATTTTTGCATCCCAATGTAAAAATTATGGTAATAAAATTGTTCATAATGGTATATAATTTTATAATAATAATACATTTGTCTTATGTGTACGATATAAAAAATTGATTTTTCTATGTTACATAATTATCAAAAAAATTACCATAAAATGATTGACATTTAAAATTTCCTTTAACCTGTGTGCTGTTAAGAATATCTTACTTTTCATTATGACATACCCATTATAATATAATGATACACTCTGATACAATCAGTGGGGTCGAAGTTCAAAATAATATGTATGGCGAAATGAATATAATATGATTACCCACCCGTCCAGAGGCGATCCGAAGAGCAAAAAAAAAAAGTCATTAACTTCCTGTTTTTACCGACTACTTTCTAGCGTCTTAACACCCCCTAAAATCACCCATGCAACCCACCGCCACACTGGCACACATCAATACTAGCATTAAGCATATTATTATTCAGATGTAGATCTGCTTTTCCCAATTTGTAAACAAAATAAAATATTACAAAACTTTTGTGACGTAAATTGTCGATTGTTGAAAAAATACATAAAATACCTATTAAAATTAAACGAGAAATAACGTTAAAACGCATGAGCAGCAAAACAACAAAATGTCATGGAAATATAATAAATTGTACCTTCATAATCTAAATTTCACCAGTTTCTCGTCTGCCACTCGCCGGTCACTACTACTGCGTGACCCCAAATAAATACGTTATACACCGAGTTGCAGTGCATTGTGCTACGTAAAATGTTATCAATATAAAATTAGATATGATATAAAATACTTCGTTCATTGTTATTTATTGCCTAATAAACACAAAATATTTATACAATAATAATATGCAAATCTAATAACAACCAACCATTAAATAACCATGTGTTAGGCGCCATTTGATAAAATAATATAAAACAAGTCACTGCACATGTAAAAAACGACAAATTTCAGAATAGATCACTTTTGAAAATATATGCATTTATTTGGTAATCATTATTGAAATATAACAGCTATGCACGTGAGAATCAGTGTTAGTTTCCTGTACTTTTGACTATAGTACGAGGTAAACCGTTCAAACTCAATGCCGAAAAAACCGACAGTGGGGCAAGGCAAACGTACAGAATGAAATTTAGGAATTTTAAAATAACATAAAAATATTCTGTTATAAAGACAAAAATTTATGTCATAACATAAAAAAAGTTCTCGGTAATTTCAAACTTTCAAAGAACCGTTAGGAACCCAAAAGAACCAACATTTTAAATTTTAAAGGGTTTTGGTTCCGGTTCAGGTTTAATAAAATATGATATATAGGTTTAAATTTAGGTTCCGGTTCTTGAAATACTTTCAGGCACCAATTCAGGCAACCAACCGGTTCTCTTGGGTACGGTTCCAGTCCCTGGTATATATTATATTATCCCTATTATATTATATTTTATTGTATTATATTTTAATATCGATTGGATACCTACTTAAAATTCATCTTTTCAGTACGTGTATTTTTCGTAATTAATTAAATGCAATAAATTAATAATTAATACAAGTGTATTTCTTATATAATATATACATTATAGCCCAGTAAAATTGGACAGAAAATAGGCATCAGCTCGGAAAAATCAGTATCAAGCTTCATTTTGTTATACGCCTTTATTAGGCCGTTATGAACATTGTCTAAAAAGTCCCCAATGAGAGGTCTCTTGCATTAATGGTTATTCAAGGTCAAAGGTTACTAAAATTACATTTTTAATTACATATTTTTGTCTAGATGTAAAAGTTAGGCTAAAAAAACAGCTTTAAAACATCCTCTTTGTAAAAAAATTAAATCTTTTTTCTATTGATAACTCGTGCCTTATTGGAAATACGTCAATAAACTCTTTTTAAAGTATTTTTAAATAGCTAAAAAGTTGTACTCTATAGATATGTACATTAAAATTTTACGAAAAGGCCATTTGTATTGTGTACAAACAACTGTTTTCGCAGTAAAAAGCTAAAAATGAGTATACAAAAAAAAAAAAAAGGCCTTTGAGTGGATATTTCGCTTATAATTTGTCGTGCGATAAAAAGTTTTAAAGAAAAATTATAGAAGAAAAAATTCTTTATAAAAAAAGTGTATTACTTATGTACAAGGAACTGTAATTGTGGTACACAGCTTTAAGTATGGCCGCCTTTAAAGGAAATTTTATTATAAGATAAATAATAAATAATATGCCCTTGATTCAAAGCGAATATTGAATATTATTTTTTGTGGACTTTTTGATAGAAACGTCATTTCAATGTCCATTTATTTGACGTAGAAATTTTCTTATTTTCGCCATTTTGGTGCTTTTAAAGACTTTTAAAATTTTGGTTTTTTGCTGTCCACGTTTATAACACACTCAAATTTGACGAATAATTAGCTATACTTCGGAAATATTCGGATCAAGCTGAATTTTCGCATACACCTTCATTATATGATTATAAATAACATGTAAAATGTCCCAATCAATTTCATGTTCGCTTCAAAGGTTATTCGAGGTCAAAGGTTCACGAAAATGACCTTTGAATATCTCTAAATATCTCCAATATTATATTTTCAAATTTCTCTGTATGGTTTATCACCGTTTATCTTACGGTGTATGTTGCGTACTCAGAGAACGATGAGCATTTAAAACTTTTGTTTCACTATTTATTACGATTTTAGTGACATACCTACACAGTAAACTATATTGTAGTATACCATGGGCACTTCTAAAAGAACAAAGTTAATTCCAAAATTAATTAAGAACGGGGATGAGTATACAATTTTTATGAATAAATAAATTAGATATCCGTTGGAAGTGTTAAAAAATTACTTGTTCTGGTAAAATAATAACAAATCTTAATGAACCAGTAAGTTTTATTATTATTACTACCTGAAATAGTACAGTGTGTTTGCCATAAAAATTTTTTGATTACCTGAAATAGTACAAACTGTCTGCGGTTTTCATTTTTTCAACGTGACCGTACAAATTGTCTGTGAAATAGGGGTGGTAAGTTATTATGATGAGGTAATGGGGGAGAGGTAAAATATGTGTGACGTACCTATTGTGAACCCCACGAGACGCCACTGACGGTATATGCGTATTGTATACCACATCGTCCGTGCATATATCACTTAAGGAAATATATTGGTAATATTAAGTAACATTTAGTTTGAAACAACAAAATGTTCTTTAATACAGGGTCAACGAATTATTTACTAATTTTACAAACTAACTGTTGTCATATCACATGTTATAGATAAGTAAAATAAGTTTATATGGATACCTACGTAATAAAATTATATAAAAAATTTGTAGCAATATGTACACATCGTTTGAAATTTACCTACATCGATTACATCCAGGTTCGATATGGTGACCAATGAACATTTAACTTACTATACCCGCATTTCCTGTCTTCGTCCATCTAATTGGCAATATAGCAAAATTGTACAACGCAAAATTGAAATAATAGTATTTTGGTTAGATTTAGAGCTTAAACACCTATTATCAAATTTAACGAGAAGAATAATTTCGAGTGAACCTCATGGGTTTTTTGTAAAATATTGTCAGGAAAAAAAGTTACCGGAATTTTTAGTTTTTGATATTTTTAAATAGCTTTAACTTTTTCGTCAGACGATATTTTACTAAATGCCCATGATGTTCCATTCGGAAATATTCCTTGCTTTAAATTTTGTAATAGGTGTTTATACTCTAAATTTAATCTAAACCCCAAAATTTCAATTCTACGTAGTGTGATTTTGTTATATTATCTGTTAGATAGACAGAGACAAGAATTGCGAGTGTAACATCCTCTTAAGGGGCCGCAACACCAATGAAAAATCGACGTAAAAACAGAAACAGAACTGTGAGACTTAAAAAGTCGGATTTCAATTCTAAAAATTGTTTCGAATTCATCAGTTTGTCTTCTAAGGATCGATCGAGACGTTTATTTTTATTTATTTTTAGCCGTGTTATTAATCATTAAAAATCGCAATTTTTAAATATTGATTTCATTTTAATCTGTAATAATAAAGGAAAATGTCTCAATCGATCCCTAGAAGACAGGCCGACACATTCAAATCTGTTTACAGATTGTAAATCTGACTTTCCAAAGTTCTAATAATTTTGTCACGCTTTTAGGCGGAAATTTCGTGATTACACAACAATAAAAAGTGATAGGTACGGGGCTATTTTTAGATTAATTTTAAAATTTACTGAAATATTTTTAAATTGTTAGATTTTTATTTTTTATAATATTTCTTAAAAATGACCTAAAAAAGTTTATTTATAATATTTATATTTATATATTTCTTTATAATTTCGAAAAAAATTGTTCTAGAAATTTGAAATTTTTGTAAAGTACCTACATATTTTATTAATATATTGATGTCACACATTTTATCCCCCTCCCACCCTTTTCACTGGCACTGTGATAGTTATAGTTAATATGTACTGAATATATAATTTATAATACTTATAATAGTTATTTGTATTATACTCATTATTGTTCAGAATGGTTTTATTGAAAGAAATGATTTATCATTGTTTTTAAATAATTATAAATTTGTCCATCGCGGTATCTTATTCTCCCCGTGTAGTCTTGGTTCGCCGAATAACGTCTCGTCGAGTCCTGTTTTGTCAAATTCCATTTTGCCGACAAAATCCAAGTTTATATTTATCAGAGCAGCTGTTAGTTCATTTGGACCATGTTATTAAATATATTTTTGTTTTACTATGACGTTTATTGAGATTATAATATAACATACGTTTATACACAGGAGGCGAATTTTATGGGAGATCCTTAAAATGGAAGGAAGAAAATAGTTCATAAAGTAAGAAATACAAATATGTACTCTATATACGTTGATATACATCTATTAATGATCATTTTCAGATGCAAATTAGATAACACACGCGTGTTTTGATAGTAGACTGATGCATTTCTTCTAAATTTTACTGAAAAGTGTTCATTTTTTCTTCATCGTAGAGATTTATCGCGTTTACGATATAAATTTGAAAAATATATTTTAATTTATTAACAAATGAACTTTTGATTTACTTCTTTACTTATTCAATTTTTATATCCAATACTTAAATATTTGGTAAACAAATATTTAGTAATTTTCAATTTCATACAAAAATTTTAAGGAATAGTTAAGAAAAAATACTAAAAAGTAAAAATTCGATTAAATGTAATTTGAGTTGTTAACAAATTAAAATCAGTTTTAAAAATATTTTGGGGATAAATCTTTTTAGATTCAATCAATCGTTACGACGCGTTGGATATAAAATAGGTTTTTTTAGTGTGTAAAATTCTTCTTAATTTAATGTTTATTAAATATTCATTTATTTAATTTTTAACTATTCATGTATTTAAATGTTTATTGGGATGCTTATCTATATTTATATAATTAAATTTGTAGGTACCTATACTTATAAAAAAACGTCGTTAGATAAAATTAGTAAATTAATAGTGATGGAAAACTGGGATTTACCGAAACGGTTTTCGGTGAAATCATCTTTCAATTGCTTACTAACCGGATTTTTTATAATGAATTAATATTCACTATATAACCCAATTTCTGTAATATGTTTATTATTATTACATTATATGTAATATGTTCTGTAATAAATATTTTAAATTTGAGTTTCATAAAATGTGTTTGGCTCGTTTGGGAACATTCCTAGTTTACGAGACATCCTTTTTTTTTTTTCAAATTTTTTATTTCGTACTTATATAATTTTGACTCCAAAAAAAAAAAAATAAAAAAAATGGTGATGTCAGAATTTGTTGGTCGGACTTACTTTCGATGTTACGGAACTTTGAAAATTGACGTTGTTGAATAAATACAGTTTAGCATCTACGTCGATTTTGCATTTTTTTTTTCGTATTTATGTAGTTTTCGATGAAAATAATTATGGTGAAATTAGATTTGATTAGATGGATTTAGTTTTGAAGATACAGATTTTGAAGTTCACGAATTAACCTTTTAATATGAGAGTGGTGAGCTAACATATGGATAACATGGGATTAAAATAAAATAAAAGTGCTGTTCCAACTATTCAGGTAATCTGGTGATTTCCACTGTAGACTTTTGGATAAAAAACGGAGAAGGAGGAGAAAATGGTCGTGTTACTACTGTTACCAGAGTTTTTACTTTCACTAAAATAAGACGTAGCTTTATATAGTTATTATATGATTTGAAATATTTAAATACGTTTCTGATAGAATTATTGTTGGTCATAAGTAACAGAGACTGAGTGGGGTCACCCGCTCACTACGCTTACTCGGACTTCACAATTTTTTTTTTTTTTTTGGGCAAAACTACAAAAGTATTAACAGCCCCCAAAATATTCTGATTTTCGTACTACACATTTAATACATTTTGTTTTTCGAATGACCTTTCTTATTTTCTTCATTAACATTATAATGTAGATTTATAGATCCAGGTAACAATTCCCAATGTATAATATTTATAAATTTTGTTTTTTGATTGAAAATTAATGTTGATTAATTATTTAACTAATATGTTTATAATTATTAAGAAACAAATATTTAAATTAAAATCAATAAGTAATATATAATAAACATTTATTATTTAATGTAATAAAATATTGTTAAATTAAATGTGTTAGTATTTATGTGTTTAGTATTATAATAGTACCTACCTATATATCATGTTTATATCGTTATATACTTATTTGAAATTAATTAATCGGCTTCGCAGTTCACAAATGAACAGTTTTATTATTTAATTAATGTTTTCTACGACCAGTAGTTTGGGCTAGGTGTTTTATAATAATTGACCTCCCCTCGCATTTTCCCCTTACAGGTATGAATTTCAAGAAATCCTTTCTGTGTCAATTTCTTATTTATGTCATTAAAGGATTATTTTCTGAAAATTTCACTCATTCAATTAAAATTTACCTCCCCCTTTTCCCTTGAAGGTCGAATTTCAAGAAATCCCTTCTGTACATATATCTATGTCATTAAAGGGTTGTTTTCTGAAAATTTCAACTTTCTATATCAAATAGTTTGGGCTAGGCATTGAATAATAATTTACTACCCATCCTCATTTTTCCCTTAAAGGTCAAATTTCAAAAAGATCCTTTCTTAGTGGTGGTCAATGCCATTAAAGGAATATTCAGAAGTGTTCCCCTATGTCTTTAACTCTTTTTCCCGTTTAGATTGATCAGATATTCTGCGACCGCTGAATATATTATTTGCTATGCACTGTATTTATATGCATGAAGTTTTATCCGAAAAGAAAAGGCCGATAGGTACCTACCGATAGGTAGAATGGTATAGGACTAGATAGGTAGTTTATAGGTAGTTTGAGGTAGAAAGTCACATGTTCAAGTCAGATATAATCGGAAATTGTTGCACAAAAATTGTCGGTTATTTTGTAATTTTTCATATTTATTAACTAATGTTTATTAAATATTATTAATAAATATTATTGAGTAAATATATAATTTTGGTTCATTAAATATTTATTTAATGTTTAGTATATATTAAAAAAGATATGATAAATCTAAAAATAATAATTTGTTACTTAGGGAATTGCCTAATTAGATTAACACAGTTGTTGATTTCGTACTATACATTCAACTTTTCATATTTTACACAAAGTATAAAATATGTAGGGCTGAGTATGATAAAAAATGTGTCCCGTAAACTAGGAATATACTCAGTGCCGGATCTAGGGGTGGGGGTGAAACGGGACACATGTCCCGGGCGCCATTACGGTGGGGCACAAAATGTAAAAATATTTGTTTTTTGTCCCACTTTTGGTAGTGGGGTCCCATTTATTACTTTTAATTTTTAATCTACCCGTATTATATACTTTTTATTCGCGCTTTCTTATCAAATAATATGTAAATGTATGACATATCGAGCTCTGGCTACAATAATATCCACATATGCCATATGGTGCTAGTTTTTCGAACATACCAGTTAATTATGATATATTAGACAATTCATATTATCTGTAAAATTTGTTAGTTGGAAAAGTTGGTCCATTGATTGATGATGTTATCGTAATTTCATTGTTTGCGGAATAATTTTGCAACACAGCTAATTTTTAAAAAAAAGAAAAAAAATCGTTTGGAACAGACATGAAATGATGAGGCAATTTGAAATTAGACAATAATATGCGTACTTCAATATGGTATGAAATTTTATGCATTTTCAGTTCTCATAAGATATTAGGTTTTAGGTTATATTCGATAACGAATTAAGCGAGTCAGAGAATCATTCGGGCGTTCACAAGTGGGAAGTTTGGTTTTTTTTTGGAAAATTTTATAAAATTTATAAAAAAATTTTTTCAGAAAAAGTGATAATATCCCTTTTTTCTTTTTTTTATGAAAAATAAAAATTCAGAAAATTTGATTAAAATAAGTATATTATACTTAGTGCATATAATTATTTTATTTTTATAAGCAATATTATCATGTATAGAGGTTATATCAACTAGGTATATAATTACTTAATAGTAATCTAAATAGTCCTCGTGGATAACATAAGTAGAAAAACGATCACATGATAGCCTGAATCAACCGTAGTTGGATGTGGTTAAGAGAGATATGGTGGATTTCAGACCGAATTTGTATGGGAACCTAGATCATGCGTATAATAGGAAAGAATGGGAGAATTTGGCATTAGTATCAAAGGACTTAGATGGTCAAAAATGATTGAAAAAATGGTGTCTATAATAGTATAAAAATCTGCAGCTATATAAGTAATTTATAAAAATTTCCACAAAGCACAAAAAGCGATATAGTGGATATAATTCTAAAATAAATATGAAATGAAAAGTATTAAACAAAACTTATATGATATGTAAAAATACTTTTCGAAGAAAGATTATCTCAAGAGTTAAACCTATTAGATTATGAGCTAGTTTAATTTTTGCTGTCTTATAACTTTATGGGCTTTTTTTCTCCATGTTTTGTATAGCTCTATATTCTTAAAAAAATGTCTAATTTTTATAAAAAAATGTTTCTATATTATTATAAACACCATAATATGTAACATGAAATGTTTATGAAAACTATATTAGGTAGGTATACCTATTTTCATTAGTTTCTAGCTAAAATAAAGTGTAATGCCATCGGACATATTTTGGAGGATATTTCCGTCGGGATTGGTCACCACATAAAAGACCAATATATAATGATGCAGACTAATTATAGATGAAAAAATCGAAAACAAGATATGTGTTGTAAAATTAAAAATGTGAGTGCGTATTATATTGACGTGTTATGCCCAGACTTAGTTAGAATTTTGAATACATTTTTAAGGTTCAATAAAATATTTAAAAATAATTTAATTATTATTCCGACAGTGTAAATTGTATTTGTGTATAAGTTCATAGTATTTTGTAGTATATTATAGTATATTATTTTGTTTTCAACTATATTTAGTAACACCGTATTGTTATTTTCCAATTTTGAATATGTTGAATTAAGTAATATTAATTTTTATTCATGGAATGAATAATTTGTACATTTTATATTTATTTATATTATTTTATTATAATAAATTTAGTAATTACAGTAGTTAGTGATATAAGATATTTTATTTATATATATTAGATGTGTATCTAATATATAAAAATGAACGTTTGTCTGTTGGTGATTTATGGATTCCTCAACCGCTGAACCGATCTTGATGATATTTATATTCGTTATATAAAGGCGAGTAACATAAGCTAAAAAAAATTTGCAAATTTAAAAAAAAAATAATGTTAGGCTAGAATACACACACAAAAAAAAAAAAAACAAAAAAAATTTTTTTTTACATTATGTTTTTAGTAACATATGTTACTCGCCTTTGTATTCAAATATAAATATATTATAATATAACGAACAGACAAACATTCATTTTTATATTATAGAAAAATAAATATGAGAAGAAGAAGATTACTGTGTATTCTATGTATTGTATGTATGTTG
This sequence comes from Pemphigus obesinymphae, assembly GCA_025469235.1. Lineage (NCBI taxonomy): Eukaryota > Metazoa > Arthropoda > Insecta > Hemiptera > Aphididae > Pemphigus > Pemphigus obesinymphae. The sequence goes on along the minus strand of JAIPRL010001476.1, from coordinate 39,974 downwards.
GCGTTTCATTCTATGTATGCTGACGTTTCGATCTATTCGTGTCCGATTTTAGGTTTTTACCTTTTCATGAATTCGATGCAATTGTAAGTGAGTGAAAGGTCATTTAGATTATTTTCTTTCTTTCTTTTGCTTTAATTAAAAAAAAAAAAATTATGTCTCCAAAATGCTCATCACTTGCGAAGTCAGGCATGTCGCCAGGATTTATTCTACGAGGGGGCCAAATTTTTATTAGCCTTTTTCCGCAAAAAAAAAATTTGGTCAGTAGGGGATGGAAGAAGTTCTAAGATATACTTCGTAGGATACTGGTAGATATTATGTTAAATTTATAAGCAATTTTTTCAAATAAAAAATTTTGTAAAATATTTATGAAAAATATAAAAAATAAAAATATAAAATAATATATATATTACAATAGTAAAATAAATACTTTAGAAAAATTAAAAAATTTTAAGCTCCTACTTTTCGGAAATACGAGGAGATTACTTGTTCTATTGCTTTCCTGGTTTAGTTTTTCCTTATACGTTTATGTAATGATTGCATCATAGGTGTGCTCAAGGGTATAGTAATATTGATGAACCTAAAACTTATTTTCGATTTGTATGTAATGAATAAGTGCTAAATAAATACTTTAACTAATTTTACATTTATTTTTAAAATATTTTTTGTGTGCTTTTATCAAAAAAAAAAATCACAATATTCAAGATTTTATATCCTCCACAGTTCTTTTTAAAAATTAATTATTTTGACAATACATTTTCAAGTATATAAACTAAAATTTCTGATGATTCTTATATTTATGTTACATTACGATGAAAAAAAAAACGGACTACATGCTTGTTAAGTTTATATATAGTATCATTGATTATAATTAGAAGTAATTTATAATTAATGGTAGTAAGTAGTAAATAGTATATGTAATAGAAATAGTAAAAAGGACCAGTTAGAATTTTTATTGAATCTGACACGAAATCCTGTACAAATCAGTATGTTTGGAAAAATGAAAATAATAAGAAATAAAAATTACTATAGAACCACTAGCTCCCTCACATCACTCAAAATAAAAAAAATCACACATTTCTAATGAGTTATTACTATCAATTAATTTAACTTATTATTAATAATTACTACTAATAAATTATATAATATATTTGTAATGTTTATTTTTGATTTAAGCAAGAAAATGAAAATTCAATAATTTATAAATATTTAATTATATTATAAAAGTAATTTAAAAATAGCCATGTGTCAGTACCATGTTAGTGTTTGTATCACAATGTTTGTTAAAAATCACGTTCAAGCTCTAAAACTACGACTTTTCTCTACAAAATATGAAATATGAGAATATTTAATGTGCTCAAACGTGGAGTTTTTTTCAATATATTTTTTCGAATGCCTAAAATCCGTGATCGAAAATCGTGAAATTTAAAAATTTAAAAAAAATAAAATAAATAGTTTAACTAAAAAAGTGTTTCACGCTACGGCATAGATAGTATTCTCATTTTTTTTATTTTGTATATATATTTTGACTATACGATTGCTAAGGGAGAAGTTGTAGTTATAGAGCATAAACGTATTTTAATACTGCTAAAATGGACGTGTAACATCCTCTTAAAAAACTCAGGGGGCCAACTCGTTGCTACTAATTTTTTTGAGGGGGCCTGGCTCCTCCAGGCCCTTCCTTTAGCTACGTGCTTGTGCGAAGTCAACTAAAAAAGCAAGAACGATAAAGCGATGCGAACTTCTTAAACAAGCGAGGAACGACAAACAGGCGATGAAGAAGATCGTTTATGAGTCAGTCAACCTCGACGAACAGTTTATGTTGATTTGGAGCTTTGTACATATCAGTATGATGTAAATTACGATTACAGTGTAGTTATCGGAAAAATGAATAATGTATGACGTAGGCATTGCGATGTACAAAAGTTTAAGAACGAAACACCAGGAATGTGTTGGGCAAATTTGTTTTTGCTAAAGACGGTTATTGTATGTCCTAAAGCATTCGAATAAAATACATTTATTAACCGTTTATTTGTTTATGTGGTATACTTAGCAATAGAAAAGCATTTCTGGGTCAGCTAGTTATTATAATATATAATCAATGATAATATAATAATTATTAAAAAATAAAATACCTACTCACTTACTACTTAAGAGGATGCTATACCCTCATTTTCTGTCTCCGTCCATCTAATTGGTAATATAGCAAAATTTTACAACGCAAAATTGAAATAATGGTATTTTGGTTAGATTTAGAGCTTAAACGCCTATTATCAAATTTAACGAGAAGAATAATTTCGAGTGAACCTAAACGACAAAATTTCAATTCTGCGTATTGTAATTTTTCTATATTATTTGTTAGATAGACAAAGAAAACAAATGCGAGTGTAACATCCTCTTCAACGAATCACACAATATTAAACTTTAATATAGTGAAATTTGGATATAATTTAAAACTAATAGGTTTACTAAATTAATATTCATCAAAAAACAAAAAAATTATTAAAAATAATAATGTTATAAATAGGTACTGTTTTTGTTGTTGAAATCTAGTAAAAAATGGTATTCTAAAATTATTTGAAATACATTTTGTGAAGTACATCACACATACCTATACAACTATCATATATATTAATAACTATATTTTTATAAATATCGTTAATCGTTATTTCACTTTTATTTGTTTTTGTTTTGATTTTTTCAACGTGTGTGGTAAATCAATTTATTAAAATATTAGCTAAGTATTTATATGTTTACGACGCTCTTATTTCGGTGAAATATGAGTGCAAATACTATATATGAGTACATGAGATATTATATAAAGTGGATTTCATTAAATATCTCTTGGGTTCCATAGAAAATGGTGATTTTTTTAAGATATTTACTAAAAACATGAAAACTCACGTTTGTTTAAAATTCTCAAAATTCCCCTACAAAAAGTCACATATAATTGAATATTTAAAAAATTGTATTGAGCTAGTCGAATTTTCGCGATTAAAATTCAAATCTACTTTTTATTACGAAATGTTGTTCTTTACAGTTCTCTACCTGCAAACTAAAATTATTAGTGTATTTGTATGCTTGATATTATTTGCAATATTGTTTGTTTAGTATGTGCTAGTCACTAAACTTAAAATTTCTTTCATTTTCATCTATTTTTTTTGACATTGATTACAAAACGACTTTTTGTACATCGACTTCAAAGCGTGGCCTGCTCTCTGATTTAATACCTTTTTGCAGTTTGTATAGAATTAAATACCGGATACGTTAAAATATTATAATTGATTATGTATACGAGTATAAATTATAAATACTAATATTCTTTAAAACTCTTTAACATCGATCATAATGTTAAATGTGGACATGCATCACACAATCGTTTATATTTTCTTTTTTAAATGTTTCGATTTTTTTGAAAATCTGAAACTTGAACAAGGACGTGAAGTTTTCTATTTTAAAACGAAAATAAATATTGAATTCCTTCAATTTTTTTGAAAGAACTTCAATTTTATTGTTGTATACAAATTCTATACTAAATATTATTATTGTCGGAAAAGCATTCAAACATCAAAATATGTTTGTATAATAAAAGTACTGTGACATTATTTATTTATATTTAATATATTCGAATAAGTTATACTTATATTCACGATAAAATAGTCAATAATATTTTGGTACAATGATTATTACAAAACTTAGAATTTAAAAAAAATAATTTTTGTGAAAAAAAAAATGTTTATAAACAACGAATATAACAATTAAGCATTTATTAAATTAAAATGGGTTAGTAGGGTAGTAGTAAAATGGGTTAATAGGGTTTTTCTTATTTGTAATTATTTATTAATAATTTTTGTAATGGGTAATTAATTCAATTGCATTTATTGTTAAAAATTATATTTTAACGTTAATATAGAAGATTAATACGGATAATTCTATGATAACTTAATATCATGAAGTCGTGGGATAATGGTGTGTGTGTACTGTATACATTATTCTCATCACCAGTAGGTTGTAAATCTTTGTGGCATATTCGGTAGGTACTCCGTTTATATTATTTTATTTATATAAAGTAATAGTATTTAAATTTATTAGTCGATCAATACAAAAACGTTATTTTAATACGTTAATATTTAATAGAGTTTATTATTTATTAGAAAAAGTATAGAGTATTGAGTATACAATAAAATATAATTATCAAGTTGTAGCAAATGAGGTAGCTAACGAGATTTTTCTCTCTCTTGGCGTCTGTTCTCTAGTGCAAGCTGGCCATAATTACCAAACGCGTTCAATAATTTGGAACATATGCTTGTTGTAGCTATCAAGAACCATTTTTGATTTCCACTAATGAAAGTGCAAATCTAAGCATGTTAGAGTTCGGGAATAAGAGAATGTAAAACTGTTCATTTTAAAAAGTTGTCATTTTGTATCCAGACAATATGGTAGAATTAACCAGGGGCTAGGGCCATTCAAATGGTTTTATAATTATGTGGTCGGTCAATTTTATAATTAGAAAATATTGTTTCATAATATAGAACGTTAATGAAACAGAAGTAGTTTTATAGTACCTAAAGCTTTATATTGTTATATAAATTAAAAATAAATTTTGGTAGTTTTTTTGCTGCAGTACTGTTAAAAAGTATACAGTAATTTACTATATATCTTAAATATGACTGTACACGTATTATTATACCATGAAAATACCTCATTTACGTATATATAGATAGATTTGGGGAATAACCCTACTCTCTGAAATAATAATAATATGGAAACATATTTTATTGAAAAAAAAAAAAAATTCATTATTATTAAATCAAGCAGTCGATTTATGATTAAAGCCAGGTGTTACACCAAAAGGGTTAAAAATGTGAAAAATCCCTAAAGTGTGGATTTCAGTACTTCTTACTCTATAGAAACTGTAATGAAATTAGCTTCTCTGATAGACATAAACCTAAATAACACTGAAACCGAGACTACATGGATTTTATAACCTCTCCCAATCCCAGAAAATTGAATTCATATATACCTCATTATAAAATGTATACCTATTTATTACCTATAGATGTCTATAGAAGATCATTTATTTGCTTTCTAAATAATAGATAATTGCTTCTATAGCTATTTTAAATTTAAAGTATTTCAATTATTAAAGAGTACATTTGATAATATCGAAAATTAAGGTAGGGTTTTTTGTGTTTGGATATTTTAAGTGGTGAAAGAGGGGTAAAAATTTTTAAAAATAATACCCAATGGGCCGAGGAATGTTTAAAAGATGTACATGATATTTTAAGTACATAAACCACATTTATGGAATGTTTTTAGGCATTTTATTAAAATATTTCTTTTTTATATATATACTTTGAATAGCGTGAACTTGAAAATAAAGTTAAGGGAGAGGTGAGACCGTTACTCAAGGAATTTATTTTAAAACGCTATATTTATTCTATGACAAAGTGCATATATCATAATTATTATCAATATTTTGTCACCTAATATGTATTGTATTATCTGTTGTGTTCGGCTTAACTGTATATAGTTTTTCAAATTGGTACTCAATCAAGTAAATGTTTTAAATTTCTGATATCAATAATACTTAATTGTAACTTAAAATATTTTGATTTTTTGAAACTCATTTATTGGTCATGTGAATTATTTCATTACAATTTATTTAGTATATTCGTGCCTATAACTAAGTGTTAGTTTCAGTTAGTAAAAAATTTCAAAAAGTTTCATGTAGGTACTTTAAATTTTATAAAAGTGAAAATTATAAAATTATAATTATTATGATCTTATAACGATTTCGAAAAAAGTCGTCAAAAATAATTAAAGTAAGTAAAATATTATTTATGTAATCAATACCTATAGATAGATGGTTTTTCTAATGATTTAAGATATTATACCTACTTTATGTTTATCGATAATTAATTTTCAGTCCATATTACATGAAAAATTGTACAATGAAATTTTTTTTGATTGCATGTATACTTATATTTTAATATGGATTATTAGCTATTTTTTTTCATTTAATATTATATTGAATTTTGCCTCTTGAGTGATAGATCTTTAGCGGTATATAAGCCCGTAGAAAATATTATTATGAAATAATTGAACATATTATGTATAAAAGTCTTATGGTATTTCTTATTCAAACTAATTCAAAGTTGCAAAGTTGGTGGAGTTACTTTCCTGTGGATAAGTAAATTATTTATATATTGACTGAAATAATTGCCCTCTAACAATCTGTTCAAATGCGAATTGATTGATGTCCAATATAATGAAGCGGTGTGTATACCTTTATATATATATATAATATAACAATAATCGATGATGGAAACCAGCTGTGATTATACACACGTATATACACAGATTTGTTCATATTGTATTTATTCGATTCCCTCAACAGCTGGAAACTGTTATTGTAAAATATGTTGTAACTTTTTCCTGTTTACCAACATATTGAAAGTTCCAGTAAACTAAAATCGAAAATACAAATGTTCAAGTAGTAGGTATACACAATATATTCAAATTTTCAGGTAAGGACTCGTGAAATAATTATATTCTATTCAACAAATATTGACGTAAATCATGGACTATAGAATACTGATTTTGTTTATTTATTAACAGGGGTTATGTATATAAATATTTTTTAATAGTTTAAAAATAAAACGAGGAGTTTTTGTTTCGCACTGAAGACGACAATATATATGTTAAAATATCTATGTCTTATATATACGCGGCAAAATTTTATTAATCTAGCCACTTTGGATTTATTAATAATTTATAGTATACAACGGTTACTAGTGCTCGAGTACAGTGCATTTGAAAATAAAACAATTATTGCCTATCTGCTATAAATTATAATGTATTAGCGTTTAATTATTAGGGTTTAAAAATAATTACATATCAAAATTGATAATATACTTGTTTATATATATTTTATACCTGCACTTATGTTATACGATTCGTAATTGTTTTAATTAATTCAATGTTATTGTTATACTGATAAAATTAATTATTAAAAATATGTCTATTATTTAAATTTTACAAAACTGTTATTTTTCTGGTACTAATTAACACTAAATTTATAAGCATATTAATAAAAAAGTGCATTAAACACATTATGCGTAGAATTTCGTAGGTATTAAGCAAGGTTTATAGAATAATATTAGGGTATTAAGTGCCCATATATATATAATACTTTGAGCAAAGAAAATAAGTTTCAAAATAATGTTTAGTCGTATGGTACGTATCAGAAACAGGTAACTGTCGATTCTATATCATATAGGGAACAATATATTAATGTATTACATTTTAATTAAATTATACATATTGCATAACATAAATAGGTATACAATGTTAAATGTTTAAATATATACGAGTAATAAATTAAATGGGCCATATTAACTCGGTGAACTTAGCAGTAAAACTTTATCAGATATCACACAAACATATCATCCACATATTTAACAAATTTGTTTTATCAAATTTAATATATTAATTATATCAATGCAAACAATAAAGTAATCAACATACTCTATAGTTTTGTAAAACATATTATTGAAGAAAGTAGCCGTTAGATTATACAATATTGTAATTTTCGTTTATATTCGACCAATCCTTTTGAAGTTTATACGAGTATATAATATGTTGTGGATTTATTTTAGATTTGTGTGCTTTCTGTTCAAACTTTAAGTACAAACTAAAATACAGGAATTCAATTCAGAATTAATGATAAATCCTTTGTATTTCTACAAAGTAAATACCGCGAAACTCTTTAAAGCTCTTTAAATAACAAATAAATAAAATAAATTCAAAATCGTTATCGGTTCTAAGATACTAATTATACATACTATATTATAATATAGTAAATTTTACTGGTAAATGTAAATTGACGTATATTTTTCTGGCGGTTTTTTAAAACCCCTAATTTTAAATGTTTTTAGTAGTGTAATAACTTTTATTTAGACTAATAAATTGTAAAATATAATGAATAATAATAAAATAAATATAATGTCCTTTTCCTATGAACAATTTTAGGAGTAGATAGTAAAAATAATAAAAAAAAAATCAAGATTTTTTGATCTTAAACACATAAATTACCAAATAATTATAAAACAAAAAACAAAGGTTAATGATGTTATGAAAAAATATACAATATTCACTTTAAAAAAAAATATATATGTATATAAAATTTTTTTACTGATTTACCGAAGTTTATGTAAATTTTACCGAGAATATTTTACCGGTAAATTCCACATCTCTAAGTATATTATACTAGATATAATTTAGCGTATATTAAATTTATAAAAAGCTAACCAGTTAAGGGTGATAGTACTCCCCTCGTCGAATCGGATACTGGTTGTGGATGTATTGCATTTGAATACAATAATAAAATATTACTTTTGACAAAACGATTTCAATGTATAGTATGTATACTAATATAGTACAGTATGTATACTGTATAATATATGACTATTATTGTCAAAATTTAATAAAATTTTTTTAACTTTATGTCGTCACTATATTCATTAATTTTTTCATTTCATTAGTTAACAGGCAATGACGAAAATTACGACAAATCGTTATAAATAAAAAGATAATGTATTATCTTATTATTATATTCACTTAAACAATAAATTACATAATTATTTTTAATATTATAAACATTTTTAACCTAGAAATTTATCATGGTTTGATTTTTTCTTTTCAAAATAGAAATTTAATTGTTGTATTAAGTTATAAATAAATTAAAATATAATATTTTATTTATCTTATAATTTAAAATATTTTAATACGTAATTATTTTAATTTACTGATTAGATATCTAGTTTATATATATATTTGAATCAAGAACTGAGAAGCTGAACAGACCATAATCATTATAGTACTCAAAGTATGATTATGATTATAAAATTGTGTATAAAAATTAAAAGGCATCAAATAAACAAAAAAAAAGTCTAGAAAACAAAAATTAGGCGAAAAGAAAAAAGGAAAACTTGCAGTTTTTTTCTCTCGGTTTATACATTTATTTATACCTGTATAATTTCCAACGTGTACGTAGACAAAATCGCGATTTCATGAAATTCCGTTCAGTTGTTCTGTATACGTTTGTGACATAATAGTATAGTATAATAGTGTTGCTTGGGAAAAAGTATCTCGGTTCGCGAAGGGATTGCGGTTTTACGACTCGTGCACAGCGGGATGGAAACGTCATAAAATAAAGACGACGAATAAATAATGATAATAATAATCAACGATAACAATAGAGTAACAGTGATAATAATGTAATATCGGGTAAGGGAAAACTTTTTTTCCGAAAGCCGTAGATGCACGCCGTGTACACGTAAATGTATGCGGAGGACGGATGCTGAGGCGCCATCGTGATTTCTAGCAGCAGGTGGTCCCCAGCGTTTCGGGAAGTCCCAAGTGGAACCCCTCCCTCGCACGAGTCGCAGATATCGAACATCGGACGGTTTACAATGATAACAACGACGACGACACATTTACGGATATAAACGCGTAAAACTAACCCACGCCGGACGTAACGGCTTTTCGTATCTTTTTCCCTCGCGACCCTTTCGCGAAAACAATTTTCGTTTCAATAATATTTTTATATCGGACGTACGACAAATCATTAGTATAATAGGCGTAGAGGTAGACACACTACCTTTTGTATTCACTACACTACCTTTTTGTTTTGCTATTACTCGCCTACTCCCTCCCAAGCTTTTACCGAATTTCTGGCAGTAGTCGTACAGAGGAGAAGGACTTTCGATAAAATATTTGACTTTTTACAATCAGTTAACAATAATACGCGATATTGTGTGTTACTATACCACAGGTAAGTTCCTATATTAGCAGTGGTCGAAAGCGATCCATTCACACTAGTTTTGTACACATAATTCATACCCCTTGAAAATATAAGCTTTTGAAACTATAACGTTAATATTTTATGTATATATTTTTTTTTCAATTATTGATTTTAAATTTATTTATTAAAAATTGATTAAATTTCAAGTACAAAATGAAAAGTCTCAATATATTATAAAATACCAGTTGTAACTACTTGGAGGAATTATCACGAATCACTTTTTTGACAATGTCCATGAATCTCCTTTTCGTCATTTTTTTCGTATTCTCTCCCAATTATTTCCCTCAGTTCCCCAGTCCTCCACTTCCACATAAATAAATCTCCCGCATCCTCTTCACTTACACCCATCCTATTCATACCACCTCTTTTTAAATCTTCCTCTTTCCCTCCTTTCACCAACATACCAATCTTATAGCCTCTGTTTCTTCCCTTCTTAATACATCTAAATCTATTCTCTCTTATTTTGTCTACTATTGAAGACACTCATATATTATGTCTTATATACACATTTCTTATTTAGTCTTCTCTATCTAATTAGTATAGTCACTTTACTCATCCACCATAATAGGTAGGTATACTCATCTCTGTAACAATCATTCTCTGTTCTATATTTTTATCTACTGCCCAATATTTTGATTCCTACATAATTTTAGGCCTCATTTACTTATTAACTTAATCGGGAACCTTTTGTTAAACAAAATACCCGAAAATGTTTATAAATATAGGTATATATAATACATTTAGACGACTTAATAGAAGTCTAAATTCTAAAATAATAAAAGCTTCCATAGGGTCAACAAATATTTTGAATTTTCAAATTTTCAGCTTTACACATTTCAACTAAAATACTATTCGATTACATACCTACCATTTTGACCACACGAATACAATTTTTGATCGAAAATCCATTCAATCATTCAACCTTTCACTACATGACCTTCGTTCAAATGACTCCACACTATCCTCAAACCCTCCCTTAAAATATACCACTGAGGGGCTATTACCGATTATCTGAAACTATGCACAAAGCGTTCACATGCTGAATCTAATATTGTTGTTAACGACTAGTTGATTGGCTAAATTAAAATATTATTAAGTTTAATTGCGGCAGAGTTTCCTCGCGAATGCGTACCTACTAATTGCTCGATAATATTCTGGGTTATTTAATTTAGAATATTGTATTTAGCGTAGGCTAAACGAAATATCCTGTATGACACTCGTGGAATTTATGGTAAATTCGTGTTAATTGATTAATAATATAGATTGCAAAGTGAATTTATTATTGAAAAATACCCATTATAAAAATAAAAGAAGACTATATTTTCGGAGGTAATTCGAAATATTTTGTAAAGAACATTTAAAGAAAAAGATAAGATCAGATTATAGAACAAGATAAAAATATACAATTTGTATTTTAATCGTAATAGCGGTATATTTTTTTTTTTGGAATAATAAAAATACACTATGGTATTCCGTTCAAAATGTATCTTTTTTCTATGTTCATAAAGGTTTTTTTTTTCTTTTGGAGTCATTTAAGTTAAATTTAATTGAGTGTAGGCGAAGTTTATCTTTTTATTAACATTATTATTTATATTTTAGATTTAAAGTTGCTTATTTTTGTTGTTGTTTACACTTATCATCTATATTATCATAAAAATATACTTGGTCACATGGATTTCAAATTTTTAAAACAAATAATCATTTATCTATTTTACATTATAAATTTAAGTGCGTCGTCTTGTTGTTTTTTAAATTACATAGTGTATAGTGATGTGTTATATAACTTAACTTTATTAGGAATATTGTATAAAGTATAAATAATTATAAATTATACTATGAATAATTCGGAGGTTATGTTTAAAAACTGAATAACAAATTGGATGCTAAATTAGGTTCAAATACTGAAATAGAGAATATTCTATTAAAATACAATCAATTATTGCATAAGAATTTATAAAATATATTAAATGTATAATGTATTTTCCATGATAAATTATTAATAATTTACAGTATAATATAAAAATAATGCATGTAGAAATAAATAATACTTTTATTATAATAATAATCTTTTATAACTTTTCAAACTTAATAATAACAATGTAGGAATCTACTTTGTAGTTAAACGAAATAATTCCCATAATTATTCAAGCTATTACTCTTATAAGGACTAATGATAATGATACAACGAGATTCAAATAATATGAAAGTGGTTTTGAAAAATTTTATTTGAAAATGAACAAATAAAAATAAATATTTTTAAATAAAAATTAAATCCATTTTTTTCTTATATTTCATCTACTGTAGTTGTTAATTAGCAATCTATTCTATAAATTCTATAAATTAGATCTAATCTAAGCCTAACTTTATATTAAAAATATTAATGTACTTAGAAAAATGTTAAAAATAAGACTGCATTACAAAAATATTTTTAATTTATGTTTCTAAACATTTATAATATCTATAATTTATATCCGAATAGTAAAATCCATTTTAAAGCTACTACAAAACTAATCATACATATTTATGCATATAATTGTACCTAGTTAATAAATATTGCTATGAAAAACTACTTATAAAGTAAATCACATTCATATATGTTGTGTATAGTGTAGGTACCTAATACAATTTAATATAGATATTTAATTTAGAATTTAGATTAATATGAATTATTTGTATATATAATTATATCTAAAATTTACGTTGAAAATATTTGTTTATAATTAATAACCAATTATAAAATGTACGTATATTGAAAAACCTGGTTGTAAACGTATCACTAAATTGTGTTTATGAAAAGTGTCATTGGAAGTTCAGAAAGTAACTTTTGGTTGAATTGTCCCAAAAACTTTTCTCAAAGCTCTTAAGACGATTAAATAAGAATAGCCATCTGAAACGTATATGTGTTAAAACATTGAAATAAGAGTTTACTGTTTCAGTTAGCCATTGTCCTTATTTTGTTATTACTGCGTATATTGACTCGATTGCCCTATATACATATTACATAGATCTATACTCATTTTAACTCGTATTATGTAAATAGAGTTATTTTAGATTTTAATTTGATTTTACAATGATTTGTATTATTTGGAAATAAATTTTCATCGAGAATACGTGTACCTAATCCATTCGTTACATGTACACGAATATCTGGTAACAAATTTTTTTTCATTAAAATTGTACTTTGAAGAGGTAATTTTTCGAGTAATCGATTTTATTTATAAACACATACCTAAAGACAAATTACTAAAAAATGGGTTATTTACTTGTAATTCTGAAAAAATTAGTTTATTAATTATAAATTCGTTTTTTAATATTATACCTATACCTAATCTATAAATTATATATATATTTTATTATTTTATATTTTATGTTTCATAAAATGTTCAAACTTGATTTTATAATAATATTAATTTTTGTTTTTACTTTTTTCTCCTTCTGAAAACAAGTTTTGGGTAAAAGGAATCGAGTAAACGTTTTGGAATTGTTAGAAAATTCATTGTACATGGTACTTTGCAGAGATTATGTTTAAATTTCCCAGTAGTTTTATAGTAGTTATAACGGATTTTTTTTTTTTTAAATAACAAATAAATTTATGGTTATTACTATACATTACTAAAATAATATATAAGGTGACGTCATAAAATTAAAAGAAAGTATTGACTATATTGTATAATATTATTTAAAATTTTATTCATTTGAGAGTTATTATAATAATACACCAAGCTCCGCTCAAAATCACTTTATATAATCCAATGATTTATCATTAATTGTTTTCAAATTTAACATATCCACTATACTAGTATCGTATTCGATAAGTAAAATGCTTCCACCCTTACTTGTCACCTTTAAATTATTATTTTTATTTTCTTTTTGTTTTTTCTTTTACCTATATTAATAAATTAAATTTTTTTTTCCTATTTTGGTTGTGTTTTATTAGGTTTTACTTATACATATGCGATATTATACATAAAATGTAAAATATAACCTATTACAGAAATTATTTAATGAAAGAGATATTTTATGTCTACTGATCATTAAATATTAAACGCCGTAGAAGTGGATAACTGGGAGCAGTTTTAAACTTTAACTTAATAGATATCGACAAATAATTGTCGTATATGTTCGAGTAAGGAATTGTTTTTTCTCTCAACGAGAGCTCTGAGTTTCTTTGAGTACAATTTATAGGTATATATCGAATCTTTTATTTAATATATATATATGTATTTTTTTATCACTTGTCTCAAAAAAGCGTTGGGCATACATTTAATATTGCAGAAAAACTAATTTTAAGCTACCTAAGGCAGTGGCGGCTGGTGGACGTTGTGAGTGGTGAGGCGTAAACTTTTGTAATGTTAAGATGATTAAACATATTTATTTTAAAAGGAAGGGCCTATAAAGATGTGTAGCATAAGACGTAGTACCTATGTCCTATTATATTACCTATACAATATTTTTAAGTGGCGCCAATACAATAAATAAAATATAAAACATTAAATGAAACAAATTCATATTGAAAAATTAAAAATTAAAATTTTAATACACGGGATTTGAACCGAGAATATTACACATCATAAACGTCGCATTACCTCTATAGACTATAGCACAGAACATAACAGAAGTGATAACTGGATGACTTGGAACCTGACTGACTGAATTAGAATCTATGGGATCTATGCATGACATTGGTACCTGTTATTCTGTTATTTTTTTAAGAATCGGTACCTATTTATTTTTTATATAGATAATATGTTAAAGCAATTATTTTTACAACAATTTGTTATTTTATGTGTTTATTTAGGAACGTTTCGAGCCATAAAGGGTAGTTAAACAATTTTAACGGAAGCTATCAATATATGTGTCGAACCTAAACTTGAACTCGAACACGAACTGAACTTTAAGTCTAGTGTCCGATCCGAGTCCAATGCCGTAGATACTTAAAACCATTCCAAATTGAATTCTAAATTGTGTCGAACTTGATATTTTATGACACCAATTTACAAAATAAAAATTATTAATTGTAATATTATTATGGTTTAGAAATAATAAGATATAATAATCCTATAGATTTAAATTTTTTATAAATTATTTATTTTATTTTTAATATAAAAGAGATACCATTTTAAATTGATGTAGACGTTTTTCAGACTATTATAGAACATTAAAAATATCAATAATCTGTTGTTTTTACTGATATTGTTAAAAGATATAATTTGAAATATTATTCTGAGTTTCAAAAGTATGAATATTTAATACCTATAAGATATATTTTATAAAAATTAATTCTAACCTCATTTTAAAAACCGTAAGTTTCATATTTTTTTTATAAATGTTTAAAGTTTAAACTATTTTCCATGTTTAATTTGCCACTTTAAAACAATATTTATTGAACCATATTCTAATTGAACTAATTATTAATAATGATTAATAATATCTCGATATTTTTGACAAATAATTTATGTATAATGCACGGATATGAATAAATACAAAATAGTTAAATTTTAAATAAGACAAGAACTGTCAGTATAATTTCAAATTCTTTGGGATGGTACACAATTTGGTATGTTGCGGATTGGAATTAATTTGATTCAACTTAATTCATTTGACGAAAAAATAATAAAGTGCCAAACTTACATTACTTATTATACAATTTTGACAATACTTTCTTTTGAACAATATAATTTTTTAAATTGTATAATAGAACTTTCTTCATATCAAATGGTGGTTATTGAAACAAATTGGATTTGGAAAATGTTGTCACCAAAATCCGTTAAAATAAACAGGTACAAATTATTGAATATTATCAATCTCAAACCTTCACTAGTATGTGTAGTGAATTAAATCTAATAAAATGGGTTTTATATAATCATTTCTGTTTCAAGTTATTTTTGTTGAGATATTGATAAAAATGTCGTTTTCACGAGTTGGGCAAATAACAATACCTGTATTACACTTTATTAGACTTATATGATAATTTATTGAATGCAAAAGAATAAAATTAAATCACAGATGATTTTTGAGAAATTCAATAACGGTAAAAGTTTAAATGAAAAAAGTTTCAGTTTCAGTTGGTAATTTATTAATGATGATTTAACACACTTTTATGTAAATTCTGTGAATATTAATTGTAGATAATTCGAGTTACAAGTGTAATATAAAATATATTTTGGTATAGGTATGTATTTTTAGGTATTTGGCCAACCCAAAATAGTTGAGAGAGAAAACGAAGGAGAAGATATAGGTATGTGTTCTAAAAATGTATATTTATAAAATTGATGAAAATCGCGATTATTAAAAACATAATTATCTATACGTTTTTCGTTTTGCAACTGACAAGTGGACGATGAATTGAATCTGATTAGCCGTGTAAAATTAATTTATATTTTATTTTTCGCATTAATGAAAGTTTTAGATCTAGACGATGAGAAGGGTATCGGACCAGTTGTTGTACAATGTTTTTCAACTAGTGCACTTGCTCCGGATATCGGATTAATTGTTAACTTTTCACCCCTTCTCCACTATTTATTGTTTTACAGAGCTTTAAGTAATTGGTTCTCTCTCAGGTCGAGAAATATAAATCTCTTCTGGATTTGACAGGTTTTAAGAGAGGCTAACATATTATCGTTGAATTGTCGCTAAATAAATGCTCGAGTAAAAATAGTATATGGTATTCCGCTCGTTAGATCTAAAAGCAAAATAACCCATTAAAGCCAAATTGCAAAATTGATTTTATTTCTTCATTTTCTAGAGGTTTTTTTTTTTAAACGTTAAAAAAACACCAATTAATATTAATTCTTCATAAAACATTAATGCGTAAAATCATTTAGTATTCACCATACAAATTAGTAGACATTTCCAAGTATGGCGTTGGAAACACAATTTTAATTTATTGTTAGCAAGTGGCTTTCATTTGTCATTTGTATAGGTATAGTAAATTATATTTTGAGGAGGCGGATTTTATTAAAATAATGAAATAAGCTAGTATACCTGTATGCATATTATTTTATGCATATGTACACAAATATATATTAACATAATATTACAGCAGATAAAACTGTAAAAGACTGTATGTTTTAAAATGTATACATGTATCTTGTAAGATAGATAAACACATATTAATTTCAGCTATTTACCAAAAATCATATTTTATTTTATCACTATTTATTTTCCATTATTATTTTTTTTTTATTTATTATCATTATTTATTTCAATTCATTCGTATTATTGTGTTATCACTTATTTAATAAATTATAGGACGTGAACTAATTAAGGGGTTACACAATGTTATCTAAATGACACACCAAATAATGTCTTTTTTGGGCTTTTTTTTCGAGAATACTAAAAAAGCAATCGAAACGAATAGTGAAGAGGGTTTAAGAGGGTTAAGAAGGTTTACATTTTACATGTATTTAAGTATACAAAAAATAATACAAAATAGCAATTCAGTTTAAGCTACAGTGAGAGCCCCTTCTTTAGTCGCTCCACGGGCAAATACAATCCTTTTTTGGATTAATATTCAAAACAAAAAAATATTTTTTCTGTTATTTACATTAGTTTTGCTAGAGAAGTAAACATCAACTCCAAGTTGTTTTGTATTTTATGTATCCAAGGTTTAACAGTTTTATACATTTCCTGTAAAATCTAGATTGTGATGGTTAGTTAGTTTAGGAATTGACAAACTCAATTATTGTTTTACCGCCGAAAATTCCGCTTGAAAGGAAGGGGAGCGATTTTACGTATATTATTATATTACTTTAATTTCTAGAGAGGGGTATTACCACTTTCCGGTCACCCCTTGAAATAAACACTCAGCTTATAAATATAGCCGAAAATGATACACCAAAACTTACGTTAATAAACTAGTTATTTGTTAAGTTAATAAAAACAGCGTTAGTAACTATATATGTATAAATTACAAATATTAAATTCATTTACATAAGAATATTATTCATTGACTTAAAATTTACTTTTTTCGCCGTAAAATTCAACACACAACAACAATCGGCCACTCACCGAGACAAAAATGATTATAATATAATAATATAGTACATTATATAACGTTGATAAGCGCCATCTTGTCGTAGAATTATTAACATAAGGCTTGTTTTCACGATAAAGCGGGTTATGGTTTTTCGTCTTATCAATAACCATATTATATAATAACCATGAAAATTAGAGAAAGGACGCCGAACATAGCCGGCCCTAATAAAAATATATGGTCTGGATTTCTCGCATTCGCCAGAATGCGCTCTACACACTACTCCTGTCGTTTTTATATGTACAGCATAGGACATTTATTGGTTTTTCATTATTTTATAATAAACGGTAAAACTTATGAATAATTATTATAATACATTATTTTAAGACCAGATTTGCTTCTATCGAATGAATTAATTTTCAAGAATATACGATTACTAGATAGTATATAATTTGATTTTTTTTTAAATACCTTTCAATTGTATAGGTAATAATATATTTTAATTATATATTATTATGAATGAATATTATCAACGTATCTCAAGCATTGATTAATTAATTGTAAAAATTGGGTTGAAGTTACATATTTCATGTGAAAAATCAAATTAAAGTCGGGTATAGGTATATAGTTTTATCGTGGTTTTGTCCATGATTAGCCCTTTATATAAAATGTCATATTACGCAGGCGTGCAGTTACGTAATATAATGTAGGTATTGTCAATTAAAAAATGTATTGATAAAATTCTTGACGAGTTCCTATGCATAATGAACAATGGATCTAAACTTCTAGTCGAAAAATTATTTAAAAAAAAAAAAAAAAAAAAAATTAAATCTTTCTTAAAAGTAATTAGGTACTTAATCAAATATTTTAACTATAATATGGGAATCTTTTTTCTAAGACCGTATTTTTATTTTGATATATTCTGTGATTTTTATGCTTGTGAGTTGCGATAACATTCGTACACAATAACAAACTATAACAAAATATTATGTATAAAATTGGAAGGTATTTAAAATATATATACTATCTAGTTGTCATATATTCTTGAAAATTAATCCATTCGATAGAGGAAAATCTGGTTTTAAAATAATGTATTATAATAACTATTCATAAGTTTTAGCATTTAGGATAGAATAATGAAAAACTAATAAATGTCCTATGCTGTACATATAAAAACGACAGCAGTACTGTGTGGAGGGCATTCTGGCGGATGCGTCAAATCCGGACCACTTTATGCAGCATAGTTCGGCATCCTTTCTCCAATGTTCATGATAATAACCAAGGTGGATTGATAAGGTTTAAACTCTTAGATTATTAGTTGATTGAAAATATTACATCAGAAAAATTCAGCACTAGAAGAAGTTGAATACACAACAGAGAACCGATTTATAATAATTTTATTATGCGAAATACATTAATAAAGGTACATAAATTGCATTTTATTTTATTAAATACCTAAATACACTAAAGGGCAATGCCGCATCTAAGACACTCCCGAAATTGGTTCAAAATAAGTATAATTATATAAACTGGTTAGGAAAGTATAGTCTACGTATTTATAATTTATATGTTATGTTTAATATTAAATATAGTAGCTATACCAAAGTTGGATGATTAAACACATGTATTAATTGATATAAATTATATTTTTACTCTATAGTAAAAAGTATTAACATAACTCTGTGGAATAATGAATTTATTAAGAAAAATGAGTTGTTGAGAAAACCCATAATTCGTCTTGGATTTTTAATTTTATTTTTATCCATTTTGTAAAAAAAAATATATATATTATTTTGAATGTTAAGTGTTTAACATACAGTAGTTTCAGTTAACTAAATTAAATTATAAGTTTTCAAAATTGGGTCAAATTATAAGTTTTTATGCATAATATATGTTTTGTTCTTGGGTGTAATATTGGCCTATCTAATGACAGAAATGAATATAAAAAAAAGACAATAAATATCTTTTTCTATTTTATCCATCTGAGGTATGTGCTTTAGGTAATTTTCTAGTAAATCCAATAATATAGGTATTTTACTGTTTTTAGCATTTTTCGATTAAATATTTCTAAAAATCGATAAATTAAAAAAAATATACTGTAACTATTATTTATTAATTTTCTGAGTATAAAACATAATGGTATTTTTATAATAAAATACTAAATATTATTAAATGGCTGAAATTTTAGAATATGATTGATGTATGGAATAAAAAAAATCAATACATGAATGATTTTTGCATGTAGAAACTACAACAAACAATTAGAAAAATGAAACGTTTTAAAAAATTTCTAAATTAATATAAATTTAACATACCTACTTATCGAATTAATATAAAATAAAACAGATAAATATAAAAGATAATAAATAAATTAATAATTAATTATTACATATGTACATATATACAAAATAAAAAATATTTTTTTGTATTTTACTATTTAATAGTACATTTTCAAGAACCAACTTTTTATAACCACTATTTTATTCTATTAAATCCAGAACTTAATCTTATAATAGTATGCCTATTGATGAAATTATAAAAAAAATAAAATAAATCGTTTTATGCGACGTTTAATGTTGAAGTCTTTACAACTCGTATCGAACCTAATTAAATCTTTATTGGATTCGATTAATTAATAATAAAAAAATATTTGACATTTACTTTATTTTCAAAAATATTATCTTAAAAGTTAATAAAAAAATAAATAAATATAAAATGAAGAATTCTGTAGAGGTAATTTTTTAAATAGTAAAATAACTTAACTCAGTCCATGTAAGCCACTTATATCAATTTATTTACTGGTGAAATATTAGGTTGACATTTTAAGTGTAAAAACGCAATAAAAAAGTTTTAATAAAAATAAATTTCACTATATGGCTCAAGAAAGTCGCGTAAATTCTTGTTTGCTAGGTATATTTTATTGGTTTGGTTATTTTTTTATCGATGAAATAGGATCAAACAAATTGTATTCGTCGAATATTATTCATTTCAGCGCATTCAAAAATAGTTACTATTTTATAAAAATGTGTTATTTTCATTGCTTGGAATTGAATTTAATAATAATATTTTTAAACACATATATTACAAACTTAAATAATTAATTGATGTGTTTAACAATATTTGTTTAAAATTGAATTCCAAACAATAAAAAATAATTTATTTTTATCAAATAAGTATTTTAAACAATTATTTTTATATTCGCTTTTTTCGAATATCAACCTATATTCTAAATATATTATTCCAATATAGAATATTTTTCTAAAGTAATTGCAGTTTGCAGATGTACATCTATCGAATATTGAATCATTGGTTTATTAATATTTAAAGTTTAGAAGAGGGGAGTATTATTAACATTAATGTACCTCATCGGCCTACCACACATATTTTATTTAAACGTAAAATGCATAATGAGTGTTTTATGTAAAAAATAAAAAAAAACACTGTACATATTATAATATATAAAATGTACAAGTGTCGTGTAATTAGTACATTTTTAAATATGTCCTTTTGATCTGTAGCCCTGTGTAATAGAACTGAAATGAAAGGCCCACGTTATAAGAGTTCTGTAAATATTTTATTTGTTTATATTTTTCGAGACGAACATTTGTCCGAACAATAGTAAATGAGACGTGACGGCGAACAGAAGAAGTATAATGTAATTCGTTGAAAAAATGACTAGTTATTACAGAAAAGATATACGCGTCTGTAAATTGTGCGAGTGCTTCAAAACGTGCAAATACAGAGGACTAGGTAACGAGGAGAAACACTGTCCGTATTACACGGTTTGTGATTTTGTTACTCTGCCCGAAGTACCTTTCTGGCTATTTTATTCGATAAAACTTCACTGGCCGAACCGACATCATCTGATAAGGTGGATCAAAATAAAATGACGAGGAGAAAAGAAAAAAAAAGTTCACTACCCTTTTTTTTTTTTTTTTTTTTAGTTTCCTCGGTCTTCTACGTATACATGTACATATTTTTTTTCATGGGAATCTTACGGTATTATATTATCGAGGCTATAGAATCAAATTTTGTTTTAGGACTTAAGGTCTGACAACACGGAAAACGGGTTACGGGTGAAAATGTTTCCGGTGGTAAATATATTTATACTAAAATATCTAGAATTTAGTCAGATAAAAGAATTTGAAGAAAATTAAGAAAAAAAAATGTCATAACTTTTCTCAATTTTGTATAATAAACGTCTATAAAATTATGCAGTCATAAAAAAAATAACAGTTAATTAGGTATTTAAAATGATTTTATAAAAAAAAATAAAAATAAATAAAAACGCTATATCACAGATTTAATTTTCCCTTATGTGGGATAAAATTTTGGCAATTTTCTTATGATTGTAGCGCCGGTGTTTTATGTTCAAAATTTTTTTTGACCTGTAGCGTCCTCTTAACTTGCCACCTTCGGTAAAAAAAATATATAGGTATGTATATTAGGTAAAATACAGAGTAATATACGTGTATAGGGAATTCTAATCCGTAGAATATTAACATTTTACTGAAAAATTGTCGTTTCAATTTTATTTGAAACCACAGGAAGTAGGAAGTATTTTATTTAGTAATTTTATTCTATAGGCCTCTAAAGTCTTCAAACTATATACATTTATATATAAAAAAATATTTGAATAGAGCTTCATAGTAATTAATCTAATAAACTGTAATGGATTTTGATTCATATATGTTTACTCAACTTTAATACTTCAAATTTTACCAATTGAAATACATAAATTGCAAATAAATTAAATATTTAATTATTATGATATATTAATAATATAATTTAAAAAGTACTCATTTTTAAGGAGGATAAAAAATGCCACTAAAAATAAGCAGAAGGTGGCATCCCTCCGTGTATTTTCTCCAAACTTCAACCACTGCTAATAATAAATAAAAAAAACACATTGTGAATATTGAACAGTTCAGTCAGATTAACTGTCGGTTATGCACCTATAACTGAGGTTTATTACGAAACGAGTTTCCCAAAACGGTCGAAAAATAATTCAGTTTATCGATTAAGCTCCACGACGACGATGGTGATTTTAATATTGTATTTTTGTACATTTTTTAATACGACTTTTCCACCACCTGCTTTCTTTCATTTTGCATAAAGCTGTCTGTAAAATACGAGTACGATTTAAATTATTTGAAAAGTGAAATGAAACGCTCTTGATGTATGAAAAAAATACACAAAAATTGTTTTACAGTTCAAATCATTTTTTTTTTTTGGATAATCTAATATAATATATGTATATATAATAATTATTTTACGAAATATCGGATAATATCATTTATTATTAATATATTTTTTTATACACGCAACTTATAAAATAATATTATTCGTAAAATACATAAGTAGTAATACAGAAATAATGAAAGCTAGGAAATTTGATTTATTTTTAATCTTATAAAGTTTAAATTACTGTAGATCGATAATAGTTACTAGTTAGTCAAAATAAAAGTTAAGAGTCACTGTTATTAAGAGTGAAAAATTAAAACGAAGAAAAACATAACGGACTTGTTTAAAAAATTTGAATTTAGTTAAATATTTAATTAATTTAAATAATATATATTACGTTTTTTCTGTAGGTATATATACTTATTTTACTATTGGTGTTTATACTTTTTTGGAAATCTATTTCCGAACAATATGACATATTTCTAATAATAATCAGTAACTATTGATACCAGATCTTTAAAAGTTAATTAAAAATATTAACTAGTTTATGAATAAGGTCACCAGATTTTAGTTAAAATAAGTTACGATAATACAATGTTTATAATAATCAATAGTAGGTACGAACTATAGTTCATTTTTTTCTCTAGAAATTTATTTCGTTAATCTTATAAGT
Source organism: Pemphigus obesinymphae (assembly GCA_025469235.1). NCBI lineage: Eukaryota > Metazoa > Arthropoda > Insecta > Hemiptera > Aphididae > Pemphigus > Pemphigus obesinymphae. Next base: position 16,277 of record JAIPRL010001476.1, on the reverse strand, counting down.
TATTATTAATATTATTAATTTATTATAATTCTGAAATATTTAAGTTACCTAACTAATACAAATAATTATTTTATAATATAACAACATTTATAATAACATTATTAAGTTTTAAACGTTTATTTTACAAATTTTAATGAAAAAACAAAAACAAAATATTATTATCATTCATTTCATATGGTATTTTAATTATTAAGTTTAACATCGTTGAAAATATGAACTACATTTTCAAATAGGTGTTTTAAACTAAAAATGAATCTTTTTATGTTTAGTTTATGCATATTTGATATAGTTCGATTCAGAGCATATTTGCTGAGGCTAAGTGTCTACCTCCGGTTCTTTTTTAATTTAAGACTTACTTAAAAATGTGTTCATTCACCCGTGTTCATGCTTTACTTGAGTTTTGTTAGGATCAATTTCAATATACTAAATAATTTAAAATATAGTGATGGGGTTTTTTATAAAACATTTGCAGTGGAGGTAGACTAAATGTTGTATTTTAAGACACAAATATTTTCGTATTGTTCAAATTTTCTATTCATAACTCCTTAAGGATACATTAAGGGTAGTCTTTGTCTGACACACGCACTACATAGTAAAATTGGATTTTGTATTTCCAATTCCGTGAACAATTGGTTGATTTTAGGATTATCATAATTAATAAAGATAATATAATCTATGAAATATAGACATTTTATTATCAATCAATTAAATTTTAAGCAAAATAATCACAATTTAATGATAACTTTATTCATACACTTGTAAAAATTTATCGAAAAAATTATTCCTACATGACACAGATTATGTTTTCTTTATTAGTTATAAAAACGTATTTAATAACTACGTACCTGTGACATCTTAATAGTCATAAGAATTAAGAGACTAATGATGTAAATAATATTGTTGGTTATCATTTGTTTAATGTTTCATTTTTTCTGCGATATTATCAAGATGATAAAAATGAGAAATGCGTAAGCATAAGACTATTTTGAAATTACTTTTAAAATATGTTTAAACATAATTTTAAATTGGTGAATTTTCATTTTTCTTAACTTTAATACAAATTTTCTATATAAAATATTTGAAAATCGGGTAAGTGTAAATGATACCTAACTACCGAAAATGATCAAAACTTCTTCTAAAGCGGAAAATAATCAAGTTAGTGATTTAAAATGGAAACCAAATCTACTATGAACTTATTAACGTATTATTTAGATTTCTACTTAAATTTACAATTGTATTAAATGTACACAATTATATCTGTGCACGTGGGTACTTAAAAGTAGATATGAATCCTCGAAAAAATTCTGCATCCTATATGAAATTCATAATTATAATTATTTAAAAAAAATTGTTGCGTTTAATCGTTTAAAACTAATTTGATTAGTTTTGATTTCGAATTTAAACACAGTGACTAAATTGATTGGCCGATCGCAATTGCTCGTAACCAATTGGCCGGACACGCTGTTTTATTTACATTGAAATCTCCAATTATTCGCACGACCGACTCTAAGTTTATATATCTGAGCTTATCAATCAATCAATCCACCTCACACTTGAAGTACCTAATCTGTTTTCGACCGAGTGGTGCCTATTTAAGCGAAAATTTTTAGAACACAATATCAACACACACGCGGTTGAATGTAATATATATGTTATAAACCCTACTAAAATGCAATGTAAAAACATTATTTTGCTCTCGGGAATTTTGTTTTTCTGTTAAATCTCGACACAAAAATTGTGATTTAAAAACGGGGCACAACACCGTAACGAGGACTTACATATTATATGGATTTGAGGGTCGTTTTACTCATAGCCGATATAATATGCGATACATCAGGATTCAGGGTTGAAAAAAGGTGTTAAAAAAACACACACATTTCCGTTTGCGACTAATGCCTCTATATACTTGCTGATACATAGGTTTTTTTTTTTTTTTTTTTAAAAAGCGTATTTCATTTTTGACATTGTACGAGTAATTTATTTAGACGCGCTGTCATTATATAGTGTACCATTAAAGTATACTTTTATTCGTTTACTACGAACAACTCCATTCAATTAATGCACTATCGACATTGTGTATAAACATGCCTACTTAAATTACCTTAATTAATCAAAATAGTCAAAGGCTGGGTCAGTTAACGGCATTTTTAAATCAGTTATACGTTACATTTTTATTGAATGGTATGTAGTTCGAAATTATAAACGCATTTAAATTACATTAGTGTCATTAGGTACTTAACAATAATATCAATTTCGATATTGTATACCTGACTTAACATATGGGTATAGAAAACCCACTTAAACTGACATTACACGATAACTCCAAATAATTCTAACTGTCCGAGTTTACAAATGTTTTCTAATTTGAATTTCGTATTATATGTGTTATATTGTAGACTCAAGTGTGTTCTCGTAAAAAATGTAATTATTATAATAAATAAAATACAATATATGACGTAGGAATTAATCGAAAACTATAGAATTTAAATTAGTAAATACAATTTGAACATAAACGCAATAAATAAAATTCCACAAAAATCATTTAATTATATTAAATTATCTATCATCTTATAATAATAATAATGCAATCAATTCTAGTTCTATGAAATAGGTCTCATATATTGAGTACATTTGCAAAGATTTTAAATAGCAAAAATAATGATGTACAAATCGCCTTTATAAAATTAATAATAATTTAATTAAAAGCATAGAAAATAAAACTAAAAAAGCTATCCAAATATAGGTGGTGGAATTAATTGGTTCATTGTCCCTTTGGTCCTCGGACGAGATAGTGTATTTTAATTATTATTTTATAAATTTTGAAAGCAAAAATATATTATTTCTTTCTATAAAACGATTTTGAGTGGAGTTTCAGTATAATAGTATTTAGTATAATTTCAAAAAAAAATAAAAATTATTTTTGACCTATAAGTACCCTATAAAAAAAAGATAAAAAACTAGTGGCCATGACAATTTTATTTATTATTTTGCTAGGTATTTAACTTACATTTATAAAATACTTCATACAGCATACACCTTACAAATGTAGTTTTTATTTACGTTTAAGAAAAATACTCTGAAAATCAAAAAAATGACCTCTTAAAAGTATTAACTAGAACAAATTTGCCATAAAAAATACACCCCAAAACCCCTACTTTATTCTTTCCAACCAAAAAACCAAGAAAAAAAAAATAATAAACATAATTGTAAAATAAATAGATTCATAGCTCTATACTCAAAAGCTAAAATATATTTAAATATAAATATTATATAATATTAAGGTGACTCTTTGTGGTGAGTTTTATACAGATAAAAGATCTATTTTTTGGTGGCGATTAATTGAGCTGTTCGATAAATATTTTGAAAAATAATTTGAATTTGTTTTTTACTCTCTATACTCTATACTATACATTAATTGATATTTTTACATCTTCAATATTTTATATTTTGAACAGAACTAAGAAAGTCTATTGGTTATATAATGATGTTTATTGTTTCATTTTATTTGTGCAACTTTTCGGGTAGAAGTCCTGTAAAAGTTTTATGGTAAAGAGTTTTCTTTTAGTAAATTCGTTCTAGTTGATAACTAAAATTTAAAAAAGTTTATTTTTGATATTCCTAGTAATTTACTTAAATAAAGGAAAACTACCGATATTTTTTTTAAAAAATTTTTAAATTTGTCAAACAATTTAATATATTAAAATAAAATAAAATACATTAGAAAGTCATAAAAGGATCATTTACTTTATAAAACATTATGCACAAATATTTTAGTTTAATTTGTTTCTGAATAAATTATTATTATTATTATTTTTAATTTAATGTAAAAATCTTCTCTGAGAATTGTTATTTAATTATTGAATTTAATTATAATATCACCCTATATAGTAGTAACGTCGTTGCATGTAGCCTAACTGGATTAATGACATATTTGCATTTTTTAAATATTTATTATACTATAGTTATAATAAAATTCGTACTTTGAATTATTTAAACTGGAGTTTTACACAAGGTAAATTTTTATACTGTGAATAGTATTTAATATCAATAGTTATAAGTTTAAAGTTCCGCATTTTTTTTAATCTAAAATGATGTATAAATAAATTAATATTAAATATGAATGTGTGTAATACTTACTGATTTACTACATTTTGTGAATTTCAACTATTAAACGTCGATGATCCATACAAATGTACACATATTGATAGGTTATAAATCTATGCCGTATTGTGTGCCAGGAATAATATTAGTCGAGCATATCAAAATACTGAAAAAAAAATACAAAAATAAATTAAAAACATATTATGCAATATTATTATTTACAAGATAAGAATATCTAATATTATGTAGGTGTACAAAGATTTATTAATATATTAAAGTTGAATTATTGTACATTGTGAAAATAATTGAATTAATATCATCGTTAAGATTTACAAATATATTGCTAATTATTTTAAATAATCGTTTAACGTAATAATAAATAAGTAAGAAATACAAATGAAATCCTTAAATCCCTGATTACAGCTTAAAAAAAAATAGAAACTGCACAATATAAATATTTTGGTATTTTATACATTAAAGTTAAATATACTGGTAATTATCAATGTTAAATTATTGTATAAGATAATAACAATAATAAGTAAATAAATGATTACAGAGTATATAATTCAAAAGACAACAAACTAGGTATATCACCTATGATAATTTTATATAATTCCTATAATTTTTCTCTGTATTTGTACTCAAGTACATTTTGAGTAAATTGATTTGTTTTAGCATATATAGAAAATCAAATACAATATGATTATCTAACGTTTTACTCGGGTGATTTTAAATGAAGTTATTTTTATTCAAGTTATATGAATTGAAAAACAGAAAATCCAGTCTTATAATTCAACTTTTATTAATTTTATGAAAAATTGCTCACGTAAAATCGTTGATACTTTTACGGTGTTTACATTTTTTATAGAGGTAATATAACGGTAAAATCACTCAGTTTCTCAGAAACGTGCATTTATCGAAACATATTTTTTTGTCTCGTTTTCAATAATTATTTATTAATACTTTACGTATGTACGTAATATGCTTAACATTAAAAATATGATACTGGAGATATAGAGCTATGTTTAATTTACTTCTGAAATGCTACCTATACTTTGCACGGCGCGGTGTCAATAATTTCAACGTAAATAAACTGAAAAATGAAATTTTATATATTTTTTTTCATTTGTTTTATTTAGAAGTGTAAGTAACATAACAAATTAGGAATAACACATTCTTCGAACATGTTATATTTTCAGATTTCTAAATATACCTGTCACGTTATGAAAGGAAATATGATTTTGTTTGATTAATCGATTATGGGATAACAATTAAGTGGTAATGAATTGTAAGGACGATTGATTTTCAAATCAACAATTTCCCTATAATAATTATGACAACAATTCATAAGGATAGGCAAAAGAACAGACATAATGCAGGAATATAGAAATAGCAATAGAAACCTAAATTATATGATAAGCTTTAAAATCATAATATATTAAAAAAGTTGATACAAAAAAAAAAAAATAAAATAAAATAAAAAGTAAATAATAATCGAGATTAAAAATAATAATTCTTCTTCCAAAATGTAGTAAAATTAATGAATTTATTATACCCATTACATACAATTAAACTTAAGAAACCGTATTTCTAAACAAACAAAAATTGAGTGAGTGTTTTATGTCAAAATTAAATTATACCAGCATATACATGCTATATCCGACTTATATTTAACAGGAAATTGGTAAAATTATACTACGAAAAACCAAAAACGTGGGGGGTCTAAGTTAAAATTAAAGTTAAAACACCTGTTTCTAATTGAGAATATTTTCGAGATAATGTCATATTGCTTTTGTAAATTAATGTTTAACGAGGAGGATGTTGCTATTTAAAATAATTTATAAGTGGTCTTATGTCAATATAATAAATTGTTTACTAATTTAATTTATACAATTTTATTGAGAATGTGATTAATTTGTCATCAAAATAACGCACGAAGATGACATAAAATGCATTATAAAGAATATTTAAAATAAATAAATGTGTACATTGAAAATAAGTTGTTCTCTGTTATTCATTTTTTTTTTTTTTTATTTGTTTCGTCTAACATGTCTGCATATGTATTGTTTGTAAATTTAACGAAAAGTGAAAAATACGTTGGGTACGATGTGAGTTTTTCATTGAATATTGTATACAGTGCCGGATCTAGAGAATTTGTCGCCCGGGACAAAAATAATTGTAGCGCCCCTTTTTAAATTTTAATAAGCAAAAAAAAAAAATGGTCATTCGTCAATTTCATTAAGTGATCAATGGGACCCCACTTCCAAAAGTGGGACGAAAAGTTTAAATATTTTTACATTTTGCGCCCCATCATAATGGCGCCCGGGGTAAGTGCCCCGGTTCACCCCCCCCCCCCCCCCATAGATCCGGCACTGAGTGTATAATATAATAAATTCCTTTAAAACGTCCACAGAAATTAATGGTCGTCAGCGGGACAAGTCCATTCCGACGGTTAAGCGCATTTCTTTGGAAATTTATATTCTAAGTATGTGACTATATTATATTCATAACTAGTCGGATTTGTGCGCTCTTGATCTTTCATATTTTCATATTTATATTTTGTCGTATTCTGTTCACGAATGATCCGGAAAAATGGGTTTGAAATGCTCTTTATTTACACCATGTGCTTAATCCGGGTCCGTAATAGATTGGAAATCGCATAATAGACGCGTACAGAGTGTCACAATATCATCCGGACCGTTCTCGGCGACGCGTTAAGCCAAGCGATAGACGTCGGGACGCAAAAGGACAGTATTATACTCTTATATAAAATGTGAGCTTATACATAACTTCGAGTGGCCCTCAGTGCCTATATTGTATATATATATATAGGTATGACGCATCCACTTAAGGATATCCTTATATTTTCGTGAAGTAGACATAAACTTCACGATATCCATATCGTGAAAATGACGGTTTTTTCTCTTTATGAATACTATATACGATGTAGAGCTGAGCCTAAAATATATCCAACTCTCAGCTATACGCATATACATTTAAACTTCTTCATAAGTCCTTTTTTTTGTGGGATTGTCCCGTTTTTGAGGATTACGTGTCCCATTATTATTCTGACAAACTTTAAACGGAACGCTTTTTGTCCCATTTTGGAAGGTAGGTTCCTTTATTTTTATTTTTTTGTCCCGTTTTTAAGTTTATAAATATATATTATTATTTTACAACTCTAATAAATATTGTATATTATTATATGATATTTATATTTTATTATTTTAAGTTTAAAATATAGTCAGCTTAATATGGTTCTAACTGCGGTGATAACGAACTATGATTTTTACCAGTGTAAAAACAATTTTCATGTATGATGTTAATAGTTTTATAACAATATTGGACGAATTTCAGTTTCATGGGACCATAATTATTATGAAAAATAAATAAATGTATGTATTTTAGATTCTAAGCGAAGCGAGTAATGTATTGGTTTTACGATGTGCTTTTTTTTTCATGTCTGTACCAAAAAATTCTATAGACGAAGTGTTTCGATAATTACACATAGCACCATTTTCTAACAGAAAAATGCTTCTAGTTAGTACTTTGAAGAAGTCATTTTTGATTCATTGAAATTTTTTTCGATAAATGCATAAAAAAAAGTATCAAATACTTACCATAAAAATCGGTTGTGGTAAAATTCTAATATTAGAAAATCTAAGATATTGATGCTAGAGTTTTGAAATTTTCACCACAAACGTGAATCGAAAATGATTCCTCAAGTTTAGACTATTTATAGCAATATTCAAATTTGAGACATTTAATTCATAATAGGCTTAATTATAGATTTTTATACATGATTTAATTATTTTTGAGAAATCATTTGATTTGTTTAATAAATTTTGTAATAAATAGTACGTAAATCTATGTATATTCTCTTATGACTTTTTTTCCGATATTAAAAAGTATATAAAAGTACATATTAAGTATATGAAATAACTAAGTATAATCATTGATTATACAACATAGTATATGTACTACCAATATTTTATTAATTATAATTAATGGTATAATTAACATATATAATAAAATTTTTACATATCTATACTATAATATCGGTAAACCAGTTAAAATTTACTATTTTACTTAATAATGAATACATTTTTATATTAAAAAAAAAATATTAAAAAAATAGAAGACTATTTTTTGAAAATAATGAAATCATTCAGAGGACGTTATACATGTGTTTTAAAGACATTAAAATACGTTCTCGCTTTTTAAGTACTCATTTTCTCTTAGTAATCGTAGGTTGAAAATTTAAACAGAATATGATAGATAAGAATATTTACCATGGGCCAACATTGAGTGTTTTTAGTTAAAATTTTTTTTTTTACGTTTTTTAATTACAAATATTAAATATTATAAAATAATATACTTATAGAACAAAAATTCTATTCTCGGTCTTAGTTAACGTTCTCATATTTTATTTAGTGTAATTAATTTTTGTATATATTTTATGATAGCTTTTGATCAAACTGTCGTTAAGTTGGAAAAAAAAAATCGGAATGCCATAAGTAGTTTTTGAACAAATGTCGTAATTACACATCAATAAAAAGTAATAAGTACAGTTATTATTATTAGATTACTTTTATTTTTTTTATATATTTTTTTACATTTTTAATTGATACATTTTCATTATTTAAAAATTTCTAGAAATTTTCCTATACGGAATCCTTTAAAAATGAATGGTATAGCGTCCTCTTAGGCGTAAACTACTAGATACTATAGAAATACAGACAATCTCTGATGATAGTTTAAATAAAACTACTTTACTGAACTTTTCACAATTTAAAACGATGTATATTTAGTGTATTTAGTCCTGTCATTGAAACAACTTAACCCGTGACTTTCGAAAATAGTCTGTATGGTTTTGTTCACGATAGCTGTTTCGAATAAGGAAATAAAAATCAGGTCTAGTTATAGTAATTAATATAAAGGAGTAATTTAAACTATATACCTTAGAATTAAGATACTATTTCCAAACATACATCCAACAACACGGCTAGTGTTTATTTCGAAAATCGTAGTGGTTTTAACTTCAATCGAATCTTTTCTGAGTGGCAGATATTTTATAGAGGATGTTAACGTCATATCGACAGTTGAATGGTAAAAATAGCTAAACGTCACTACTACATACACACACACACATCTATAAATATATATGGGGCATTCCAGGTCAAATCATTTTGTCATCATCTTGATCCCTTTAGATTTCGAGCGAACATTGATTTTCCAAAATGGGTCCGAAATGGACACTCATATTTTTCAAATTTTCCGGTCATCTAAATATGTCTGGGTATGTAATAATCTTTCTAATTTTTACGCGAGGGAGTGGAAAAGTACTGTTATATCTATTTATAATGTATAGGTATCAGAGAGCACTTTTTTACTCAGCTAAGTTTTAAATTTAAATATTTGTTACTCAAAAAATAATCTTCGTATTTTAAAAATCAAAATGTATATATTTTTATAAAAGTACCTATTTACCATTAACAATTTATTATTTTAATCATAGCTGTTTGCCATTTAAAAATCTAAAATTGGTTTGGTGTTAGTATAAGGATATAGTTTATATATAGTTATTAGTTAAGTATAGTAGAAGGAAGCAATGGTAGATTTAATTCCTTGCTCAGGAGGGGGGGGGAAATATTTTTTAATATATATAACGTTACAAACATACAATTTTAATATAAAATTGACGAATGACCTTCTTTTTTTTTCTGCTTATTTCAAAACAAGCTTGGTAAATTTATTTGATCCAGTACGCCCCTATAAATAGCTATTATAGCTATTTTTATAGTAATGTAAAGCTATTTTTTAAATAGAAATTCTGGCAACATTGGTGTTATTAGTTTTACAAATAGATATTTTGTATTCACAACTCACGGTGTCGTGTCATATAATATTATATACTTTAAAAAAAAAAAAAAATATATTTACTCGTACAGTTCAACATGTCTAAAAGAGGAGTACATGGCTCCTATAGCCCCCTAAACGCCGCCAATGGAAGGAAGGGTGTAAAAATATTAAAACTATGAAAAAATAAAGAATTGAGTGTACAAAAAACTTTGTGAAAACTATTTAAAAGAAATTATTTATACTTGTTGAGATAAGTGTAGATTGCTGGCTCAGAATAGAAAAAAAAAAATCTATGTGTTTTTAACGTAACTAAACCATTAAACTTGTAATAATTTGTATTGTTGTATTCTTTAAGAACGATTGAGAACACATTAGAACATATTAGGATATTTTTAAAATGTGATAAAAAACGTAAATATAAATAATCGTGTAATTATCATATTAAATTATCCATATCTGATAGGTCAGCATAAAAAGAACATAAAAAATTAAATCCTAAAAATAACCTTTATTATAATAATTTCTTCGTATGCCACTAGAATGAATTAATACAATGGAACTCATATTTAAAAAAGGGTAGTCGAGAATTTGACGAGGGATTAACTGATACCATACTCCATATCCGGAGTCCGGACATTATTTTATTTAAAAAAAAATATATATACTAGCACGTTATTGTACTTTAGTTTTAATAAATAATATATTTAAAAAAATACTTTTGAATTTAAAGTAATATGTAGACACTCGATAATATTGTGTTAGACGTGATTACATGATAATTTTTATTATATTATTTATTTATGTAAGAGTTATAACAAATTAATAAAATTAATATTTAGGTTTTGTTTTATTCGTGAAAAATATTATTGAAAATAATGAATATATTATTATATTTTTTTACATATTCGATTAAAATATAAAATACTAATTCATTTTTGGAAAACTAATTTTTGTATATTAAATCCCCAAAGAATTATTATTCGAGTACTGCATAGAGTTGTTATTTTTAAAATGAAAATGTTATATATTTGTATAGATATATATTAGATTATATTATATAGTGCAAGATCTGACACTATTCTCAATAATTCTATTAGAAAATTATTTATTATGTAAATATAATATAAATACACATAGATATAGTTTGATAATATAGCTAGTAATTTATTTATTTTTTTTCTAATGAACAATCAATTATATTTTTGAAAAATAAGGATACCTATCACAGTTATATTATTTATATTTTAATTTGTTTTAAATGTGAGAATGGAATGTGCATACAAAATTATAGTTAGGTATTTGAAAATAAAAACAATAGTTGTAAAATAAGCAATTATTGCTTTTCAGAATAATACTAAAAGTACATAATAGATCAAAAACCTAAATATCATAGAAGAAATAAACAGATATATAGTAAAATAATTTTCTTTGTTTTTTTATGAGTTAATTTTATTCTTGAATATTAAATCCACTAATGTAGCGGTTCCTAAACTTTTTAGTTGTGCGGATCACCAATTCTGGAAAAAAATTGAGGCCCACTAATTAAATATGCAGTTAAAACATATAAACACCTATAGGTATACATATGCCAAATATTACAATGGCGTGTTGACCTTTTTTCATCTGTGAGGCTAAATATATTTTGAGCCAACCTTCCACTCAAAATGGTTTGTACAATGACTATAGTAGGGAAAATTATTTTTTTGTTATGATTTGAAGTACAAGATTTGATTATAATTAAACATAGTACATAACACCCAGAAAACCCAGAGGCCATGAAATCTCAAAAACCCCTTCACCACGACACTGTATATATATAGAATATTGTGCACATATTATGTCTGTAATTTGGAAAACATACTGTACAAGAAGAATTAAAAAATTATTTTTTTTTTATAAAGAAAATTTCATTGCTTGTAGGACGGCTAAAGGCCTGTTTCTTTATGTTAGGCGTGGACCTTTTATACGTTTTCGGATATGAAATTTGAATTGGTTTATAGAGATTAAATTTTCATTGGAGAATGAAGTTTAATTATTGGACCAGTCACATATGGTTGGGTGTGCAGCCGTGCACTCTCAACATTCAATTTATTCCTGTATTTTTTTTTCGAAAAAGTAAAGATGAAAAGGCTCGTTTACATAGATAGATGGTCGAAAAGCCCATCAAGTGTTTCAATTTAATTTTGCAAATGCTGGATAGTCTTGCCGAACATTTATCCAGAACGGGACTAATAGTGTGGTTTTAAAAAACGATTTTAATGTATGGTCACATGATAGTTCAATCAACGAGTCCTCTTCATTTGATGATATTTTCAATTTATTAGGTAATCTACTTCAAAGAAATTTCTAATCCATTAAATTTCACATACAATTTTAGTTTATAAAGCTACATTTAATATAATTTTGCGATAACTAGTGTTAATAATGAGATCGTTATTCATTAAATATCATTTTATTTTAACAAAAAATATAGACGTTTATATATAATATAAAAATTTCGGTATTAATATATATCCTAAAGAGCCGCTGGTTGCCAACCTCTGGCTTAGACCCTCCGCAGACTAGTACCACGCTGCCTGAGGCCTACAAGTGGACCGCGGCCCATGGGTCAAACTTTTGGGTTTTAGGAACAAAGGGACATAAAGTAGGAAATTTAACTTTATTCAAAAGATTTTTTTAAAGATGGCATTAGAGATAGGCCTCTTAAAATTTGGCTAGATGTACATGGACACATCGACGAAACACCTCGTAGAATCGAATCATAGTGATTGGATCCAAATGCATCATCTTACTATTTAATGTTATCAATGCGAGGGCAGTATTTTACACTATTATCATGATATTCCCATATTTATATATATTTTATGATATAAATGGAAAATACATTTAAAGTCGTGTTTTATTGTAATTTTGTCTTTATTATAAATGAAAAATCGTGCATAAGTTATACTTTTTTAATAACAATATCAATTTAATGTAAATGGTTTTTTTTTTTTTTTTTATTAGATTTTTTGGAGATTAAATTGTCAACTTTAAAAAAATGAGAGGTAAAAATATAATACATTTTTAAACAATATAAAATATTAACCGACTGCTATAATTAAAAAAAGTAATATATTAGTGCATGCTCGTGTTATGATGAATTATAGTATATTTACGTTTAAAATATAAAAAGAAAAACTATATTGTGCAGGTTAGGAAGCCATGGGAGTTATATATTTTGAAAATTAATTTTAGCGTATACATAGTATGACCACATTTCGGAGGGGACCACTTGCTACTATTGGAGAAAATGTATACTCTTCTATAGAAATATTTGTATTTATAAATAATTTCAATTCATTTCTCTATAAGCTGAGTATCTATAGTTTATTATTGTATATTTATTTTAGTGAAAGAAAACTCGATTAGTTTATTCAAAATCATTCTGATATAATTTTTAGTAACATATTCAATCATATATATGTATATATATATATATTTGTATAAATACTATATAGGTGATTTTTTTTATTACGGCCCATGTTGTATTTCTGGAACAATAAATCATTTTTATCAAATTTTTTAAAAAGGATATTTGTTTACACCATTCTGAATTTTTTCATATTTAGGAATTTTTTTCCATCCTTTATTTTGTAAAAATTTAACAAATTTTGATTTTCAGATCGACCTACGATTTAAATTATAAGCTCTTAAGTAATATACTTTTATTAGAATTTTCATGTTTTGGTTTTTTTTTAAATCCTATGAATTATTATTATTATTATTATTATGAATACCTAAGTAACAAGCATTCAAATTTAAGACGTAGCGAAATGGAGAAGTACCTACTGTAGTAATAGCACGCATATTAGATGTTGATAATGACGTAGGTATGTAATAAGTATTATTTATATTTTAAATATAATATTTAGGTTTTCACTTTAAAATCGAAAGTTGATATAGTTTTAACAAATAAGGGGGGGGGATAAAAATTTAAAAATATGGAATAATCTATACCTATAATCGAAAACATAAATTAATGTCAGAAAAAAAATTTCACAAAAATGATTTATACTTCCCGAAATATATAACTTATTGAGTTAATAATCATCTTATATATGAAAATAACTATATTGAAACGAAATATTATTTTCTTTGTGTTATTTTATGATCAGATTTCTTCGTTTTTTTTAGTCATAATGTTTTATATTGTAGTATTATTCTGCAACAATATAAATAGCAACTTAACAAAACACTACACCAATGGTACTACAACTGTAATAGTTACCTACTTATTATTCGCAGTATAAAATTATTTAAGTGATATTTATGGTAGAATTGTTATCAAATATTTATAAAACATAAAGGAGAACTTTATCTACCTATATAGTAACGTTTTTATTTTACAATAGCATAAAAAAATACAATTAAAATTATTCGTTTGTAAATTCGTTTACAAAAAAAAAAAAAATGTGTTTATACAAAATTGTTAAGTATTTAATGTTATCAAAAATAAATAAAAACTACGTCACGACCACAGATATTTATGGTTATACGAAATAAATAAAGCTCTTCTTTATGTATTGTAAACATTTGATAATTTTCAACTATAAGTACTGCTTGAGTAAGTAATTCTTATTGTGTATAAAATTTGCTATCGAAAATTAAGGAAGCAAAATGAAATGCTTTGAGTACTCGTTTTACCCGAATTTTTGGGTATAGCCATAAAAAAATTAAAACATAATCATTGTGATACCAGTACTGAGTATATTAATTCAGTTATGAATTTTCGCAACAAAAACATATTTATTACTTATTTAGTTTTGTAACTAGCTGAAACGTTTCGAGTAAAGTTTCGAATGAATTTCGTTTTTTCACTTTGTTTCACAACTAAAATGATATTTATTGATATATTAATATATTATTAAATTTATATTATTTATTTTATTATTATTTTATATTATATTAATTTTATTTTGAGCTGAAATGAAATGATATTTTTCGTTTTAGAATCGAGACATAGGTATGTTTCGCATTAAGTTTCGAATGCATTTTATTTCTTAATTTTATTTCATAACGGAAACAATATTAATTGAAGCAATTCGTTTCTAGTTGAAACGTAACACTAAATTATGTTTCAAAACTTTATTCTAGTAACGTTAAAAATTTCTGCTTGTATATATATTATATATGTCGGTAATTAAGTATTTTTTTATATACTTACCTGTAAGTATAAGTGCACTAGTAACACTATATGTAAATCAGTTTAATAGACTTCCGTTATAATTATATTTACTTTAGTAACAATAATATTTTAAGCTAAAAAAGATGTAATTGAATTTAAACAACGAGAAATAATATTTATAATAAAAGCAAGTCAAGGGGTGTGACGTATCTCCCTGTCGTCGTGGTGTAAATGTTAGGATTTAAAATTAAGTAAATTAAATTATATTTATGTAGTAAAAGTATTTGTATATAAATGTGAATTGTTATTTTTATTTAAAATTTAATTTTAAAATCAAGCTTAATCTTAATGCTTGAATGAAAAATTTAGAATGTAAAGAGAATGCAAAAGTGCGTTAAATATTTGCATTTTCGAAGATACAAACAACTTGTAAATTCTTAGTAAACTCTATTCCCGGTACCCTCCATGAACTACTATTAACATTTCATAACAAAATAATAAATAAATATCCCAGCTTTTTATTCAATAAAATTGTTTTTGAATTTTGTAAATTATAATATATATTGTATAAGCAAATTTATGTATCGTCTATAATAACTTATTCAAACATTCAAATTTAATTAGGCTACTTTTTAAGTTTTTCAAGTTATGTCACTATTCTTGTGCCTATTAAGCGATTACTTGTTATAACAAATCAGGAAATCAAACTAATATTATGTATAGTCCTTTATTTTTAATATTATATTGTATCAATTACATTTTGATTGATATAAATACATATAAATATGTATCGTAAATCATAATTATTAATAACATCATAATTATTGCATGTATTACACTTAATACTAACTAGTACAAGAAATTTAAAAATAATATCATTAAGCTCGTGAGTTTTGAAAGTGGGAGGGCGATTACAAACTATTCGTTTTTTGAAAAGCATAAAATACAATAATAATTATGTACTAATTTAAAAGCTATTTATTAAACCAAAATATAAAAAAATAAATACCTATATAAATATCTTCTTCTTCTTCTTCTCCTTCGCCTTCTCTCCCAACTATTTGGGGTCGGCCACCCTGGTCCTACACTTCCAATTAACTCTATATCCCGCATCTTCTTCATTTACACCCACCTTCCTCATATCACT
>JAIPRL010001475.1:33711-81856 GCA_025469235.1 Pemphigus obesinymphae | reverse complement strand
TCGATTTTACAAAATCGTATTTTTCGTAATTTTTTGGTAGTTTTTGCTTACGCATTAAAAAACTATTATGAAAATCGAAAAATGACTTCTCAAAAGTACCAACTAGATGCAATTTGCTACCGGAAACGGGTATGAGTGTAAAGATCGGAGCACTCCTTCTGGTAGAAAAAGTGTTTACAGAAAAATAAAAAAATAAAAATAAAAATAAATAAATATCATTGTAAAACCATAAGCTTCCTCGCTACGCTCAGAATCTAAAATAACGGCTCTTATTGTGCACTTTTTTTTCTACCACGGCAAAAATACTGTAAATGGGGGGAAGGGTCAAAAACATACAATTCCCCCGTTCGTCCCCGCTCTTCACTATAATGTTTGGGGCCCAATGGATACTAGCTGTGTACACCTGAGTTTACAACGCGATATTACCATCATAACATTATATAAGACTGCCTATATATAGAACATTTCAATACGATATTGCAAAACACTAAATCCTTCAATATTGATTCCTAATCCTTTCGATTATTTTTTCATTATATAAAAAACAACATTCCGAGACGTATTGGACTCTTGTAAAAAATGCGTAACGTTAACGGTTTGCCAAGAAAATGACATTTTATACTTTAAATATATACAACTCAATATGTATAGGTAACTTTCAGTGTTTTTTTGAAATATAAAGTTTCTCGGCGAATTGTTGCATATACAAAGATTATTATTATTATTATTATTATTATTAGACCAAGATTTGGTCAACGTATAGGCTGCCATGTGAAGTAGCCAATATTATATAACACTTAGTAAAATTAATACGCAACCACATTCATCAGACATTGAAAAACCACAAAGGAAAAAGTTTCTTAAAAGTACAATTCAAAGTTGCACATTGATATCCAGACAAGTGTGAACAATTATCATACCAATATTGGAAAGTTTTAATACAAAAATTTGAAGTTAATAATTTAATTGTGAAAAGTTACAATTGAGAAATTTCATTGAATATTTCTGTTGATCAACAATGTTCTTTAATCATTAACGCAAGAAAAAACAGATCAAATATTAGACTCTGCAGGGTCAAAATCACGTATCATTAATCAAGATTTGTGAGGCATCTGTAGTTAACCAATGCAAAGCAGTAGTTCTTTCTAATTATTTGAATAAATTTATGATAAATTTATCAAAGTCCAAACCTCAGCGTTTAGTCAACAATTAATGCTTTTAAATTTAAAATTTTAAAGCTACTTTAAACATACATGTACCACTATCAGTATTAAAAGTCACACCATCATATATCATATGGGTATCAGTCAACTCATAATTCCTGTTAACATTCGTCGGAAACTCGAAGATACATTGTTTTAATGGCATATGATAAAATTGTATAACGGTTATGTGCTGAAGTATTTTATTCATTTTATAGTAGTCAGTATGTTACTGTCTCGGATTAAATAATGTTATTATTAATGTACTATTATAAACTATCAATTATTGAATTATTCATATACATAGTCACATAGGTACAATAAAATCGTGATTAAAATATAATTGTAAAATTTGTACTTATAATTGTATTTAATTTTAATATTTAATAGGTATACATTGAAATCATATTATATTGTTTTAATTTTTAAAAGTAAAGTTGTTGTTATGCGTTTAGATTTGTATCAAGTATTATTAAGGAAATAGTTTTGAAACATAAATTATTTAGAAACATAAGAATATTAAAATAATTATGATAATAAGTGAACTGCTAATATTCGTATTTAAACAGCAACCTTAATATTTTAATTGACTTTGCAAAAAAAAAAAAAAAAAATATTATTTAGTTTTAATATTAAAATGGCAATATATTATCCCCTATATACATAATTATATAAATTAATAATAATTATTATTATTATTATAAGTATTCCGTACTATAGTGACTTAAAATACTAGAAAACGCTATTTAAAAAACATGTGAGACTATATTTTTTTACTCGGTGCCTATTTATTTTGTTTTTTCATCCTGGATTTTGAACTGAAAAAAAATCGTACTTATAGAGGATTTCAATCAGAAGAGGAGAGGAAGTGGAATAGTAGTTCTGACTGTAAATAGAAGAATAATAAACAAGTGTGTGACGAATGCTCTATATCATTGTAATAAAGGCAGCAGAAAAAGTATAGGCAGAAAAACGATTACGACTAATCTAAAATGAAATAGAATAATCAATAGTATGATAATATAAAATATACATCGATGAGTATTTCATTGATATCTAAATTTGTACATAATTATAGTCGATATACATAATAATCGAAAAAATATCTATTAGTCAGTGGATTATATTTCTATGATACCATCACAACAATGGGAGTGCACAAATTCTGTAGTTCTCCCACCTACCAACAGATATTCTGTGTGTCAACTTCAACGATATTTACTCCTATAAAGATAATAAAATACATAAATGTTATTTAAATTGTTAGTCTTCAATATTTTTTGGACCCCTCCCTTTAGAAAAAATTGAAAATACACCACTGCTAATAAGTAGGTATCATTTAAATTGTAATATACCTACATATACATAAATGTATAATCTATTTTTTATCTACCAATAATAATTAATTATGCTAGATATTAGATAACATACTCGTGTTATTATACTATATACTCCGCGCTTGAATTCAGAGCATGAACCAAAATTATACGGACTGACAGTGGGGGGGATTTTGTGAGCTGAAGTATTTCTAGTATTTTTTTTTAAACCAACCAAATATTTCACAGACATTCGATTAAATCATGATGTAGGTATATTGTAGATTAAATATTTGAATCCAGTGGTGTCATTTGGACCTCACAGGATATATACATTTGCGTTTTAAAATTAAATATTTATTATTTAATTTACGTAATTCGGTAAATAATGATTATAAAGTCTTGACATTTTCACATAAAATGTATTTAAAATTTAAATACCATGCTAACATAAAAAAATGTTGATATTATTTTCCCAATTTGGGCCATTTATAGCAATTTCCTATTTTTAAATAAAAAGGTTAATTTAAAACTTGTAACTAGGCTCAGAATCTAAAATACAACCTAAAATATTTACTATTAATGGAAAATAACGTATAATTGTTATAAATCGGAAAATAATATTAACCCAAGCTTAGCTCAGAATCATAAGATATAGGCAATGTACAATTATAGTAAAGATTAATGTTAAATAAAAACTATAGCTATACATAAATATATTTATGTCATTAAATAAAAATATATTATATTTTACTTACAAGTTGTTTTTATAATCATAATAACATGAGTCGTCGTGAGTTTGTGACACATATTGGAATATAAATAATAAGAATAATAATACATCAAATATAAAAAAAAAAAAAATTATATTACGTATTTGAAGGTATAGACCAAAAATAATAAACACAATAAAAATAAGTCTTATGAATTTGTCAAAAAGATAGAATAAATTAAAATATTCCTACAATGATACATTTTGTATATAATATTAGTATATATTATTATATACATAATATACCTACTTTAAAAAATATATAAATGTTCACCGTTTCAACGTTTCTATGCCCGGTTTATAACCTGATTCCAGGTCTGTTTCTCTGTTGGTATTGTTGCTTCCCATATAATGATATCTAATAGGATACGTTAGTAAGTTTCCTTGATCCCAAGTAAATAATTCCTTATTTTGAGGATTGTATTGAACGAGTGTAGTATGTGCGAATGGATTAGTGAATGATAAATCAACGTCGTTTAAACGAACGTTTTTGTATAAATCTAGTGCAAATCTAGATAATTTAAAATGATTAAAATTATATTATTAATTACGTACATTACGTTTTCTTTTAAATTTCAGTGTATTATAATATTTATATTATTGTGTAGACTGTAGATACTCTGTATGCAGGTATTACCTGATGGTTGTATTTCTTTCTGTGACACTATGAACTGCGTACAAAACACCGCATACGATGAACATGTCTCCAGCTCGGTCGTGTTTAATGCTTATATTCCAAGCGTACTCAATTTCTAAAGTCATCGGATCCACGTGTAAAACTGCTGTATTGTTAGAATCTTCCAAGCCATAAATTACCCATAAACCATTTTCATCAACTGCCAAATCTACATAATTCCTCCTATAAATATACGATAGATAATAGATATGTACGTTACAAAAACTATTGGATTACCTATATATATATATACATATATTTAAATAATTGTATACTTCATAAACAATAATTTATTATTACTTAGTCGTGTATAAAAGATTTTTGGGGTTAGTAGCATTTAAATATGGAACCGTCATATTTAAGTATTTATCTTGTTGAATGTCAAACTTGCGAATTAATGGCTTATCTTTTTCATGAAAGTAGAAAGAACCCATATACATTGCATGACTGTTCCCCTAAAAATAAAGTATATTTAGGTATTTTATAATAATAATTAATAATATTATAATTTAATTAAATAAGGTTATAATTCGTATATAAGTTATATTTTAATTTTAACTTTTGTATATTAAAAAATTACCGATATCTAAAATCTAACATTTTGTTCATACAACTACAGATTACGTAAAATTATAATACATTTATGAAAATATCAAATATAATCTATGAATTAACCAACCAAGCTCATATAAGTGTTCTGTTAATTGTGGAAACTGGGAATAGAATAAAATTGTATTGCTAAATATAGTTTAAACTTTAAGACCTATTTTAAATACATAATAAACCAATTTCAAACTTTAAATAGGTTATAACCCAAATTCACAACAAAAATTAGCTTGAAATTCAAAATTTGGAGTTTAAATTTTAATAATTTAAAATCATGATCAACCTTATATAAATAAACGTTAGTCATTATATTATATTACATTTTAAATTATTATTTAATGGTGATGTGTAACTACTGTACGTTTCACTCACATGGAATGACCCATTCAATTTATGTGTTTTTGTTGGTATATTTGCTTTAAACATTGATTTATTAGAAAATTCTAAAAGCGTATTTCTTTCATTGATTGTCATCCAAAATGTTTCGTTAGATACACGTGGTAACGGGTCTTTCATCCAACTTCCAAATGAAGCATTTGAATATCTATTATACACGGGTTTACCAACTGCATAAACTTGACAATCTAAAAAATACATTGAAAAATGATTTATTATCAATAATAATATAATAATAATAATGATATAAATTATAATTTACCTAATGTTCGGTTTGCGTGACCTTTAGTGGTGATTTTTACAGCCAATTTTTGTACAGCTAATGGCTGATGACCCAACAAATCGTCTATCGTAAGTTCTTCTTTACACTCCTTAGTTTCTTTAGATTTTGGACAAGTAGGACAAATGATTTGGGGTGGACAAATATCATCCTCTCCAATTAATAGCGGAGGGCCTTTACCAAATTTAATTTTGTTATTAGGGTCGACATACGGTGGAGGTGTTACTAAAGTCGGATCAACTACTGTATAATGTTTAAAATAAAATATATAAGTGTTATTGCGTGAGATCATACAATTTTTGTTTTAAATATTTACTGTATAAAGTGATATTTCCTGCTACGGTTCCTTCGTCATTTTTGCTCACGCAGTAATATGTACCATTATCATCATCATTAACAGACGATATATTCAATTGCGTTATGAATTTATAATTATAGTTGGGAATATCTATTCGAGATATGCTATATTTATCATTGCTATCCAAAATTTCTCCTGCTCGTTCCCAATAATGAACTGCATATGGAAAAGCTTCTACTTCACATTCAAACGATGTAGAACGATTACCTGCTGCGGCTACATGTTGATTTTGTACAGAAATTAACGGAGGAACTACATAAAAAAGTAAAGAAGCCTTTTATTTTAAACAGTTAAACACACACACACACACATACACATATACATATATAGTTAATACAAATTGATAATCATGATGATTTATCCCAAAAATAATGGCATTTACTTACAATGTGTTTCAATTGAATAATATTGTACTGCAGATGGAGCTATGCCATTATCTGCTATGCATTTATACCGACCCATATGAAGTCTATTGACATTTGTAATATTTATCGCATTACCAGTGACTGATTCCTCTAAAATAAAAATGAGATAATAATTGTTAATATTTCATCTGTTTTTAGTAAAAAATAAAATACCCTTAAAAAATGACTATCCTTTATTTAATAGAATTACCTCTCCATGACCCCATCGGAACCGTAGTAGTGTCAAGCTTTTGCCATACAATTGTTGGCTTAGGAGATCCAATAGCTACACACCTTAACCTTAAGTTTTCACCCTCTTTTACAGTTATATTCTTTAATTCTGATTGTCCCACAATATTAGGTGCTGTTAAAAACTCTGTAGTAGGAATACCATTCACTGTGTAATTATATGCACTTAATCCTGGTTTTCCAGGAGTGCCATCAATTCCTGGTTTACCCGGTCGGCCTTTTGGTCCAGTTAATCCTAATTTAATAAATGTTGAATTTTTTGCAAGGTGTAAAATAAAATGAAAATACTCAAACAATAATAACTAACCTTTTGGACCAATCGGGCCTGGTGGTCCAATTGGCCCCATTTCACCAGGCATTCCATCGGTACCATTGACGCACGTTGCATCCTTTCCAGGTATTCCATTATTACCAGGATTACCTAAAGTTAAAACGGGTACAATAAAATTATAATTACCACTAAATAACTTTTCACATAGTTATATAATTAACTTTTATTCATTACAGTTATGAAAATAATCAGTTAAAATGAAATATTATAACGTAATATAGGTACCTATATATATATATATTATGTTATAATATGGTATAATATATATTATGTATATAGGTACAATGTATATATATATATATATATATATATCTAATCTATATAATATATTGTTTTATTATTAATTGTAGAAAATTATATTATTAAAACTGCATAATTAAGTGCAAATATATTTACTATAATGGGTAGGTACTTAATGTATACTTATATACTTATATATATTTTGGGTAAATAAGCTGACCTAAAAAACGATTTTTTCAAAAATTAATGACTAACATATAATATTCAAATACATGAAAAAATATTTATTTGAATTTTTTAAACACCCTGAATTCCAGTACTTTTTTCTTCTCCGAAATATTTACACTTGTATACACGATAATGATTATGATAGTTTCTTTCACGATAAAATCTACAAAGTAATAGTAATAGCATGACTCATGGAGAGCACAACTATCAACGTGTGTAGGAGGCTGTACGAATGACACGATATATTTTAACATTGATAAATATTATTTGTGATATTTATATCAGTAGCCATTCTTTAAAAAGTCATATACATATGTATGTGGAACTGTTATAAGCTTTTTGATAAGAATTCAATCTAGTTGGTACTTTAAAGAGGATATTTTTTGATTTTCTCAGTAGTATTCATAAATGTAAACGAAACTATACAAAATAATTATGAATCGGAAAACAAGAAAGTCTTTAACTTTAAGCTTATACCAAAAATTAACTATAGTTCTATATAAATGTGATAAAAATATTAAAAATGTTTGACTTCTTTCCAGTCATGTATAAAAAAAATTCAAGTTTTTCGATTTTTTACTTATGTATGTAAAATCACAATTTTCGGATGGAATGAGTCGAATAGGAAATTTAGGGAGAGAAGTTTTCTAATTTTAAATCTATTTTAGTCGATACATTGAAAAAGTCATTTTTCGATTTTCCGAGTAGTTTTTTTAAGCGTAAATACAAACTATCAAAATTAGTGGAATATTTCTATAAATTAAAATACGAATATTTGCTCAGAATTGGTTTTCAAATATAATATTTTAACTTTGATATAATCTAAAAAAGTAATAATACATTATCCAATACGAGAACCGAAGGAGCGATTGACAAAATTTCACCATCTGCATCTAGATAGCTTTTTAAAATTAAATGTTAATTACGTTTTTGTATGTAATATTACATTTTATTTAGTAATAAAATATATTGTGTATACTTGTAATTAGTATAACAATGGTTGTAGTTTATAGTATAATAAATAATAATAAATATAAATAATAAAAGTGTAATGTAAAATACAATATAATTTAATATAATATATAATACATTATAATATATTATAATATATGTGAAAGAAAAACAAAAATTTTTGATCATTTAAATTCTAAACCAAATTAATTTATTTTTCTTCTTCTTGAGGGTTATCGGCCACTAGGACCATCCCGTCACGCACTCAATCCTCCAGTTATCTCTGTTAACTGTTCTTGCTTTTCGGTCTGGGCTTCTATTTAGAGATTCCACATCTCTCTTCACCACATCTTTCCACCTCAAACGGGGAAATACGAGAGGTATTTTCCCTTCTGGAGTCTGTGTCATTACTATGTATAATAGTGGGTTTTGACTACTAAGACGTGGCCAGCCCACATAGTATATTCGGTTTTTGAAAGAGTTCTTCTAATTCTTCATTTTTTCTTATTCTCCATTCGGCGGGTTTCTCATCTTTTACAGGATCAAAGATTTTTCTCTCTAAAACAATCAGTTTCTTTTCCTCCGTTTTTCTTAATGGCCATGTTTCTGCTCCATATGTGATTATTGGGCGTAAAAGCGTATCTCTTGACAGGGACCGTGACCCCAGAATCTTTGTGAGACCATATAAAGACATCTGTTTCCTGGCAATATTCATGTATCTACTTCCTTTTCAATTTAATTTTTTTCAGTCAATATCGAACCTAGATATTTAAATTGTTTAACTCGCCTGAATTCATGGTTACGCACTCTTAAGAAAGGATATATTCTCGTATTATCCTTTCTTCCCACGCCCATATACTCGGTTTGTCTTCATCTATTTGTGAACCAACTTTCTTCGCTACTTCCTCCAATTGACTGAATACTGTTCTTAGGCCATCGTACGATTTATCCATTAAGACCAAATCGTCTGCATATGCCAACAATGCCATAGAAGACTCGTGTAGTGACACCCTCTTGGTGTCCAATATCAGTTTCCCTTATAACTCTTTCTAGTACTAGATTAAATAGAACAGGCGACATAAAGTCCCCCAAATTAATTTACCAAAAAAAATTAAAACTAATTTTAATAATGAGCAATTTCGTTAAAATACGATTTTAATGACACACTTCATATTTCGTAATGCACACTTTGTGCTCTAAAACACACTATAATAGGTACTGATTTACATTAGTAATTTATATTACCAAAATTAATACTCGATCTTCTCGATTAACTTGGAAACTTATAATACTATTTATACATTTATATGTATATTTTATTTTGTATACTCATGTTATAATATGTATTATTTATTAAATCAAATACAAACCATCGAGACCATTTTTTCCAGGCACTCCGTCTAATCCAGGTTCTCCTGGAATTCCATCACGTCCGTCTAAACCTAAATTATTAAACAAAACACGTGAAAACGTATTATACATGTGATATTTATTGAACATTTTACATTTATAGAATGAATAATAATAATAATAACTCGGCTAATAGTGTTCCAACAATATAATAAAGTCGTTATTTTAATCGCGCATGAATGCATAATATATATTTATTGTGGGTATAGAGTATATAATTATAGAAGAATATACCTACGGAAATGAAATACTGAGTATACAGATGAGTATACTTATGTATACCCATATGTATGCCAGATGGTTATGAAATTATAATAATAGATAACAAATAAGCTAATATAACATTTAAGTATCTATACATATTTTTTTATGGAAAGGGGAGGGTGGATGATATTATTTCCCAAACACAAAGTAATAAAATATATTAATAAGGTTTTAGATAAAAAAAATACGGCTACAGGGGTGGAAGGCACTTTACTTCGTTCGTCGAGGGGTGGATATGTTGAATTTAAAAGCAACGATAATTCAATTATATACACTATATAGTAGGTATAGTTAACTGTCAAGTATCTTGAAAAATAGTAGATTAATATTATAGTTTAATAATTTAAAACTTAATAAATAGTGTTAACATTTGTATACATTTTTGGACGAAACATTATAACTAATAATACTTATATTGTTATTATAGGTAAAATTAAATTAGATATGTGATATATTATGTCAGGGCCAGGTAACTGAAAAAATGGGGCAAAATATATATTCGAATGAAGACGAATACAATTCAGGCTGCCACTTACATAGGTACTTTTATAATTAAATTAAATAACAATCATCAAATTTCATTTAATTAAAAATAAAAATTTTAAATTGACATTGTTCTAAAACAGATTAGTTAATGATATTTATACAGAAAAGGCGTAATGAATTAATAGGTCATATTTTAAGACACGATGGGTTGCTATTACTAATTTTAGAAGGAATAATCGATGAAAAAATCATAGAAGAAGACCAAAATTACAATAATATGTAAGTCAGATAATAGGGGAATAAGAATGTAATTCATATCAAGAGTTGAAGAGGAAGGCTGGTGATAGAGCAACATGGAAGTTGCTGCAAACCAATCATTAGATTGAATACTGTAGAAAAAGATGAAGATAATATGATAACATGAGTGATTTAAAGACGAGTAATGAATATAACAACCCTTGTAAAAAATTCAATACTCATATAAAAATAAGTATATACTTATTATAAAAACTAACAATATATCAGCATTGATTATATTATACATTATAAGTAAAAATAACATATAAAAAAGAATATTGAGAGTACTCAAAAAAAGATTATTAGTAAGAACTAGTTTCGACCGTAAGTCATAATAATTATTATATTATTCATTTGTAACTGGTAACGGTCGAAACTAGTTGTTACTAATAATCTTTTTTTGAATACTCTCAATATTCTTTTTTATATGTTATTTTTACGTATAATGTATAATATAATCAATGCTGATATATTGTTAGTTTTTATAACAAGTATATACTTATTTTTATATGAGTATTGAATTTTTTACAAGGGTTGTTATATTCATTACTCGTCTTTAAATCACTCATGTTATCATATTATCATTATATTATCATATTATTATCATATTATCATTGCGGTGTCCACTAGTACTATGCGATAGATGATGCAACATGAATCGCCCGATACGACTTTTATCGGCGCGACACTCCGATACCCACTGGAGAAAACCAACAAGCGATACGATATACATTTTCAGTTGTAATCATGAGCTCTTCAGAGGATGATGTCATTCTTGCCTACCGACACTTACGTCAACGAAAATTAAAAAAGAGAAAATATTGGATAATGTTAATAATACCATACACAGTTCGGCAGTTATGTCCCGCAAACTCTCTCAACACGAATAGAAATTTAAAGTTTTACAGAATGAGCTTAGAAAGTTACCAGGTATTATTACGACTAGTGTCAAAAAAACTGGAAAAAAGAATACTCATTTTGGAGTTGCAATTCCACCAGCTGAAAAACTACTTATTACCTTACTGTAAGTCATATTTTACAATAACAGATGGTAAGAGAGAAATATGAGTAACTTTATTATTATTTTTACACCTTTATTTATCATCAGTTTTCATAAATTATCATTTAATTATCATTTGAAATTATAAAATTAGTTTAAAAAAATAAATCTGTCGATGTTGTATTACTTTGAACCACCAAAGACAAAGCTGGTTGAAATGGAATAGTATATGAACCCCTTGAATATGAGATAGAACCTAAGTCTTCTGCCCCAGCATCGGCTCGGTACAATTCCTCGTTTAGGAGAGGTGCAAATTTAAGTTCAAGATTTCTTTTACGCTTGTCGTTAAACCTATATATATATATATGTCCCGATTTAGCCGGGGCACTACTGGTTTTGAGCATTGCGTCCCGATGTTCTAAAAAAGCCTTTCGGGACGGCTAATTGTTCCGGAATCCAACTTCGATATTTAATATTAACGTTTTAAAATTTTTACTATGGAAAAACATGTTTGAAAATTATATAATTGATAGAATTACATATCTATTTTCATATAGCCATGGATATTATAAACACTTACTCCAATATGTGCAGTTATTAGATGGTATTTGGAATTATATAAAAATGTTTTAATAAATATTAATTAAATTAAATGTATAATACTAATAAGTATCGACAAAAAATATTTTTCGAACAGCTTAAAATATTTGAACAATTGTTTTAAGAAAAAAATAAATACAAAAATGTTACTTTCGAAGATCATTGGTTATCACTTATTAACTTTTATACATTTTAATGAACTTAATGTAAAATCAATATAAATGGACGTTGAATTTTCTTTTACTTAGCCTGATTCAAATACAACACAGAAGGACACATGTTCTCATTGATGAATATTGAGAATACTATAGAATGGATAATTTGGAAGATATGGATGACATTTGATATATTCACAGTAGTTAATAATAATAACAGAATAATAATCAAACTAAGTTTTGACAAAAAGTCACAAAATTAAAAAAAAAATCTGTAAAGAACTTTCCTGACCATTAAAAAACATTATAAATATTTAAATATTTATAATAGTGATAATGATAATCGGAAAATAGGATCAAGTGTCTGATTAAATCAAGTCTTCAGGTAGAAACGTTTTCAACAGACATAATATAACATTTTATATAGAGTAAATCAAGAAAAATTTGTTAAATATTTGGATGGTGAAACTTTTACTTAAAACTATAGTAAATTAATTTTTTGTCCCAATTTTTTCAAAGTAAAATATGGTAACCCTAGATTAACCCCCTCCATAGATATGCCATTGCTCATGATAAAATAAAAATAAAACTATTATATTATGTACTTTAATCCTATAAAAACAAATTTTGGATAACTTTTATATGATTAAAATCTTAGCCCTATTGACTATTAATTGATGTATAATAAACCATTATTATTACACAATTTTATATTGTTTTTTGATAAAAAATATATATTATATAAATAATAGTATTCATATATTATATTATTATATATGTTATAATGTGAACTCATAAGCCCCTATATGAACTTGTCTAGCCTATATTATTATTTTTGAAGAAATAAAATGAATAAATAAATATATATTGTAATTGTATATCCTTACCAGAATTCCCTGTTTCACCAGTATCTCCTTTTTGTCCTTTTGGACCCACCTACAATTAAAAATATTTTTATTTTATTATGTAATAAAGCTGCTTAAATATTGTTTAATGCCGATTTAAATATCATGGCACCTACGAACCGGCCCTGGTAATCCTGTAGGGCCTTTTGGACCGTCAACGCCTATCGGACCTTTCTGGCCTTCATCCCCTATAAACACACAAATAATCAAGAAAATTAATTATGTTATATAAATTATAATTTAATATAATTAGGTACACCTAGCTAAAACAATTTTTAATTAATTACAGAAATTGAATACATATTTTAAGATATAAATTCAATTATATACTCATGGATAATAATATATAATAATAATGATCAATGGATTATATTACATTTTAACTATTGCATGAATTTTAAAGCACTCGTTAACATTTTTTTGTGTGTGTTAAAATAAGTATCAACAAGAAAATAATATTAACAATATGGTTAAATCGAATAACAACATACTCAAAAATAATAGATAGGTAAACATTGTAAATTATATGTGTAATTATGCATTACATGTAATATTCATATATATTTTTGTAGTATCAAAATATTATGTATATTCGTTTTCAAGAACTATTCTTTACCTTCATCTTCTCTCACTATTTGGGGTTAGCTATAGTCCTCGACTTCCTCTCAATTTGATTTCCTACATTCTCTCCATCACAGTCAAGCATATATATTTTCAGTCTTATTCTCTCCTTTTCCTTCTGTATACATTTAATCTTATTTTTTCTGCCTCTTCCCTCCTCAAAACATGCCCGATCCATCTCGTAATTTCTCTAATATAGAAGTCTCCTGGTTTTCGTAATATATCATATATTTATTCATTTTTTATTTTATCTTCTCTAGTCGCTCCACTCATTCACCTACACTGAATCTACACTAAATAATTTATCAGATATCCTTACTATAGTAAATGAAAATAATTAAAATTTTCCATAATAACATTGATATAAAAGGTGTCTTTATTCATTTGTGGTGACAATTTGGATCTTTTGATTCATTATTAATGGTTGTAAGACGTTTCAGTACCTGTTATTGTTCTGACCTTTTTTATATGACAGTCCTGTATTATTTTATTTTTGGGTATTTAATGTATCATTTACGTATTTATCTGATTCAAATTTCTGTCATCAGTTACGTATCAGTTAAATTGAACAGCTGAAAGATCAAAATTAGTTAAGTCTTAAGACCCTTGCAAACATGTCGATTTTAAGGAGTTATGAGGCCCTAGCATGTGCTCAGCTTGCCTACTCCTTCCGTCGGTACTGGACTTATGAATAGGTAATTTTTAAATTAGGGCGGGTTTGTAATATCGTTGTGATAAGTAAACTAATATCATGAAGACTAAAATTATTCTAGTCTTCATTCATGACTATCGTTAGTATACGTGTAACTCACAAACTATCTACTACTGTGTTGCGCACGTGTTCAAATCATAAAATATTTTTTCAATGATTTAGACCTAAAAGGCTAACATAATTAAAGGTACTTAAAATTGTCTGATTTTAATTCTAAAAATATATAAAGATTCATATGAATTTTTTTTAAATTATGTTTTATTTTCATTTTACAAAGGCTTGAAAACAGTAAATTTCCAAAAATAAAATCCCCTTCTACAATTTTTAACAAAAATAAAAATTTTGTTTCCAACATTTTCTAGTAAAAAATCTACAGAACCTAAATACCAACATTTTCATATTATTTAATATTTAAAAATTCTAAGTAACCTTAATTTTGTTAGGCTTCAGAGTCTAAAGACTAAATAAATTAAATAATACATCGTTTTCAGCCGCCTTAAGAGGACGTCACACATCCAGTTTTTAAGGGGTTCTATATAGGCAATTTTAAGATTAATTACAATTTAAAACTAAATCAATCATAATGTAATTAATGTTTTAAATTGAGTGTAAAAATATTTTTGAGCGATGACTGCGGGTTTTCTACGCTTAAATTCCATCACTTTAGATGGCGCTGAAAGATAACTTAAAAAAACAGTACAAACTTTTGTAACTTTAATCTTGATTGAAAATATAACTGATACTCAATTGATGAATCAAGTTGCAATAGGTAAACCATACACAACTGAAAAATAATACAGTAGATACCCAAATGCAGGCCTACAAAATAAACAACTCCTAACTATTTTTGGTTCTTGTATTTTGTTTTATAAAAAAAAAATTCTTCTGATAAACTAAACTTATTTTGCAATTAAAATTAAAAATATTTTATCAATTCTTATCAAACTATCTGGAAATGAATAATTATTAAAAAAATTATAAACAAATACGTATATTTATCAATAAATGTATTTTAAAATATTTCCAATTGTGCGTTGTGGACGAAGATAGATGACATCAAAAATGTGGGCGGACCTAACCCAAACCCTGTTCGTTTTACTCCTACGATAGTCCTTAATCATTTACTTTCAAGCGATTCATTCCATTCTTCAAGTCTATTATCATTGAAGAATTAGTCGAATAATGAAATATTCACTATATATATATATATAATGTGTTGGCTTCAAATGTTTGAAATAGCTGTTATTTTTTAAAGTATATATTGGCATGTACCTTTGGTGCCTGGTACTCCTTTAGGACCCGGCTCCCCTTGAGGACCAATGGGTCCTTCTTTGCCGGGTGGACAATAGTCTCTAGCAGATGCGCAGAAACCCTGCAGAGCTGCCACCTAAATACAGAAGGCAGGTACTGCTCAGTAAAACCGCTGCAGAATCGGCAAAACACTGCGTATATTAATGTTGCAGTGTGCACGCATGTGCGGAATACTGACCGGTATTCTCGAATAAGCGTTTAGCCAATACCATTCCTCTTTGGTGCCGTTCTGCTGTCCGCCCTTGGCGTTGGTCTCTTTTTCCACAATGGGCCGGAAATTCGGGTTGATGAACTCCACTTTTTCCGTTTCCCCTTCGGCTTTCGACGACATCACCGTGTTTTCCGCGATGTTCACGTCCCTGCGAGATCGGCGACCCGTCGACTCCGCGGTCGTGGCCGCCTCCTGCAGCGCCGAACACCGGACATCCACTTCGCGTACATACTCGTACAGTCCGTACAGCAGTACGTACTGCACCGTTATGACAGTAGCTAAGCACACGTTCGATATGTACTGCATGATGATTAAACATTAAATTTTGTCCACAGCGTACCGCACGGTTGACATATTATATATTTTAAAAACGAGGTCCCCCCCTCCCCCGGCACGTCAGTGAAACACGACTGCACGGCTGTACGCACACATATATTTATAGCGACTTAATTAGGCACTTCGAGTAGGCACTCCCCTCGTCCGAATTGCCACAAGCAGTCAACGATCTCGTATTTTAATCGGCTACAATTAATGGTATGTTTTTTTAATTGAAATCAATTATTATCGTACGATAAATAATAATCGATGAAATCGGCATTTCTATAATATGTACTTGTGCGTGTATATTATCCGCAAAATCCTGCGAAGAAGAAAAACTACCATTTCGTGCCGTACATACCATATATATATACCATATATACACAATATAAATATATATTTTCTGTCCAAAAAACTTTATATCTGTTATATATACCTACGCGTTAAGCTTATGAGAAGTACGAGAAGTACGAGAAGTTCAAAAAGTTTGATTTAACGCATTTTTCTCTGCTCCTATAGAGAACCAATATACATTAATTCTAATTTTTGCACATTGTATATTTTAAGATATTTATCAAAATGAATCCTCTCTTATTGTACG
Source organism: Pemphigus obesinymphae (assembly GCA_025469235.1). Taxonomy (NCBI): domain Eukaryota; kingdom Metazoa; phylum Arthropoda; class Insecta; order Hemiptera; family Aphididae; genus Pemphigus; species Pemphigus obesinymphae. Next base: position 64,956 of record JAIPRL010001475.1, on the reverse strand, counting down.
AAATAGATACGTATGGCGTATCAGTTTTTTTACCTACCATAAACCACTAATTATTTTTGAATAGTCTTGTAAAGTTTTTAAAAATGTCTTCACATATAGGTCACAGAACCACAACCGTAAAAATCAGGATTCAAAATTATATTCACTAGTAAGCGAAAAAAAATGTGTTGAACCAAACTTTTTAAACAGCCTGTATAGGTACCTATTATTATTTATTGCATCGAATAATATTGCATTCAACGTATACATTACACGTATAATATATTATAAGTAGAGGTCGGATTTATATTCTCTTGAAATTCTAAAAATATGATGTTTTTATGTCGTTTAAAATAGGCAATATATTCTCTTAATATTCTTTAAAAATGCCAGATATATGATATTTTATATCCTCAAAAATGCAAAATATTTTTTTAATATTCTCTAAAAAACAAATAAACAATAATTCAATTTAAATATTTACATTATGAACATATTTTTAACCTTTTTCTTTTTGCTTAAGCACCTTATTTAGACATCGAATAAATAGTAAATATTGAAATAATATTATAATAATACCTAAATAAGCAATAAAATGTTTATTAGATGTAAATATATTAGAAAACAAAAATTGTTAAATGTAATTTGTTATTAAATGTTTTTCCTACTTATAATTTACTATACATAGGTACCTGATATATAGAAATAATTATAAAAGTAGGTACCTATTTTCTTCAAAAAAATATTAACAAAAATTTAAATATCGTTTTATATTATCAAATAATCTATAACATATTGAATATTCTCTAAACCCTAAAATATGCTTTTTTATGAAAAATAATATTTTTTCTTTGAATTGTATGTTTCATGAATCGTTAAGATATCTTACTCCTATTTAACTTTATATACTAGAAACAAATATGTAAAATCATAAAAATCCGACCTCTAAATTCATAAGAATTGTTTCTAAACAAAAGTAATTAACAATGCACAATAACAGTAGTAATAACAAATAATAATGTACGATTTTCATATATATACGAATATATTAATTAAGCTTAAAACAACTTCGAACAACAGTTTCTGGTACCTACAATATAAGTATAGTATAATTCAATTAATGTGTCGACTTAGTCGTAAATTAACTCTTTAAGAATTATGATTTATGTAAAACTAAAATTATTTATGATCGTGATAAATTATATTATAATGATATTCATTATACTTATATACATATATAGATAAAACAATTTCTTAATTTATTTCCTATTTACATTTAAAAACCTCTCGAGTCTCAAATCTCGATGGTTTGTTTAAAATAAAACGTTAGTATATAATATAAATTATAAAGTCATCTATAAATCGTCATAGATCCCTATAACCTGTAAGGGATTGGCAAAAGTTTTACCTTTGTGCAGAGTTATAAATATTTGTGAATTTTAAGCGGGAATAGAGTGGAACCATGATTTTTGACACCCGGGGAAAAATGTTAAAATTCCGCCTCACCATATAAAATTTACCACTAGAAATTGATAAATTCACATTCAAACTCACAAATGAGCAAAATAATAAAAATAAAATGTCATACATATAGTTTTTCCCAAAAATCACGTCGGTACAATATTTAGTTAGGTGTGTTGTTTAAAAAAAAATATAGACTCAGATATTTGACATCCGCCAAAATATTTATGCAATAAGTAGGGGTTAAATTAAAAATCAAAGTATACTTATTACTATTATTTATAGATATGCAGTGTTTGAAAATGTCATGAATAATGAAATTTTGAGATAATTAAATAATTTTCAAATCAATGAAATATTTCAATTTTTTTTTAAATATTATTACCTATTTGTTATTTTTCTATATTTTATATAAAAATAATAATTGAATATATCATTGATTTGAACATTTTTTCTTCCATTTAATTGTACATTTTGATATTATATTATAAAAAAAATAATTGATAGATTATTATTAGTTGATATAATTGATAATTCAACATATTTCTTTCATTTAATTGTTCATTTTAACATTTATTATTTGTATTATCTATGCAATTTATCATTAAATTATAAATCCTTAATTTAACGACAATGAAAATATTTTTTATTTAATAATATTTTCATAATACATAATACAATTTATAATGTCTATGATTTTTTGGCGGATAGCATTTTTCACTGTCCAATTGCAATAATCGCACAACTTCTTAATATAATTTTATTATTTTTAGTTTCTTCTGTACTCAAAAACATATAGTGTATCTAATTCATTGAATATATTTATTAAAGATTGAAGAATAAAAATCACTTTAATGTGTGATAGTGTTTACACATTGAAAATTTATAAAATAGTCATTTTCCTAAATTGGCAGGACGTTTACATACTAAGCAGTGTATAGTTAAACAAATAATATAGATTACCTACATACAAGTTACAGATACCTCTATACATTTAACATTATACATGGTAAAGTGTTTTTTTTTTTATCCTATGAGATATTTTGTTTCTTTGTTTCCTTTTTTCTCAGCGCTCACTCCTCAAAGGTTTTATATAGTGGGTTATTATTATTATTATCATAGACATATTAAAGGGAAATATAGGTACCTAAATCGTGATCATCAATCGCGGACATTATACGGTCAACATAAAATTGCGATTATCGATCACGGACACTTTATACGGTCAAAATGCATCCAAGATAATTTTTGACTTTTCAATATACCTAGATATTTTAAAATATAATAATTATAGTCTAATATTATAGTAATGTATCATAATTAATAAACCGACAAATCGCGGATTCCACCCCTCTCAACCGTTTAGAAGTTTCAATTATAATGTTGAAAGCATAATATTCTTACTCTGGTAGGTAACTAATTGTATCACAGGTTTTTTTTAGGTTACATATAGGTACTAATTGTATTCTAGATTTTTCACAATTAAATATCCTTGAGATGTAAATAAGTAAAAAAAAAAAGTCATCAACTTTTTTCTGTTTATAGTTTTTCATTTTCCATTTATTTTTACTTTCAATAGAAAGAAATATAATTAACTATTTTTAGTGACATGCTCAAAGTACTATAGACATTTAAAAATATTAAAATTTTGGTAAACAGATCTATATTTAAAAAGTAATTTATTTAATTCGAATAATATAGTATAATATTGTACACAATATAGACTTTTTACAATGTAGATATTAGAATTAAATAAATTACATTTATCAAAAATTGTATTCCATTCTGAGCGAATGGGTTATTACAATAATGGTTTTTTTGAACTTTGTGCTATAGGTATATAACAATAAGTATTGATTTTAAGATTTTAGAGCCCTAAAAGAGGTAATTTTGGGATTTAAGTCTTCAAAATCCAATACATGGTTAACCGTATCTACGTAACTCTATATGACTATATTAAATAATCGCGAAAAAACGTTAGTATATACTCCAAGTATTTAGTATTCTTTGGGTAGGTGTCGAGTAGGAGTTTTGGAGTGAAAAGCTTTTTTGTTAGAAAATTCATTTAGTTGGTATTTTAAAGAGGTTAATTTTAGATTTAATCAGTAATTTTTTAGCATTTCTTAGCGTAATCAATAATGACCAAAATTTTTTATAAATTAGATAATTATAATGTCTAAAACTTAAAATGCCCAATAAACACGTAAACATTTATAAAACCTTATATAAAACCTGTAAATGTAATTTTGGCATTAAATAAACATTAAATTTGGTTGGATCAAATGTTACTAAACTTTCCAATCAACATTATTCGAACAATTTCGTAAGGTTTGATACAATATTGAATGGCAAGATTAAATTCAACATTGAACCGCGTTCCAGGTTCCCCCTCCCCCTCAAAAAAAAAAAAGATCTTGCAAGCCCCCTTACGTTTTTATTGTAATTCTATATTATTCCTATTTCTCTCTTTCTATTATTTCTATTATTAACTACCTTACCAGGAACGTGCTTTTTTCTGTAAATTTCACAACAAATCTTAATTCCGGCGATTGAATTCGAACCTCCGGTCATCAGTCATCACTTAAAATTTTTGTACTCACGCTTAACCGACGACGTTCCAGTGATACAATTATACAAACGTAGTCGGAATTATGGGTACATAAATGCTCCAGTAATGGTATACGATTACAGGCATGGCAGTGTGGAATATTTTGAATTGTCGCAGCGCATTCAATAACTACAGACTGAATGGGCTCGGATCATTGGCAAAATATGTTGTACACTATATAAGGTATATAATATACTGAAATTCGCTTTTTTGCTCATAACTCTAGGGGAAGTGGACCTAATTGCTTCATGGTTTGTCTACCACCCTTTTGTTTAAAATCCCTATCCGTGGTGCCTGTTGGGGCCAGGGAAGAGACATGGCCCCTCTAGAGAATACCCAAAGAGTCACTTTTAGTATGTTATATACCAGTGTATACAATGACACACTTTCACATCAGTCCAAGTCCATTTTGTCTGTTTCGCACTGGCAATTCAAAAATGTCCCTTTCTTTCCCGTGCTTACATAGGTTATATCGTATAGGTACTATTGTCTATTTCACTGGCATTTAACTCTCAATTCTACAAGACCTTCATTGCAGACAGGCCAAAAGTGAACCTATTATTTGGTGCTTTTAGCTACCCTCTCCCCTTTTCCTTAAAGCCCATATTCATGCACTGAACCAAATATCATTGGCAGAATTAACAATAGATACGCAATAATCAAATTTTAACAAACGAATATTTATTAAACTAATACAATTTTTATTATTTTAATGCATATTATTAAATTAATAGAAAATGCGTTTACAATAATAAATTAATTTTGTATATTTCACAAAATATATACCTACCGAAGTTATAATTTAATAAAAATAATTTGTTAAATTAATACAGATTTTATTATTATAATAAACTATGTTATCAAATTGAAAAAAATATTCTGTTTAAATTGACTATTTTGATTTTCAAGTATGTTCTTTGAAGAAGAAGACAGAAAGAAACACAAAATATTTTACCCAAGACATTGATAAAAAAATATTGTTAAATCAATTATACTTTTTGTTATTTTACTGTTAAATTAACAAATATTTTATTTCTAAATCAACAAACATTTTATTAGACGTATATTAAGAACCATATTATTAAATGAATCTATATTTTTATTGAAATCACAGATATATTTAGTTCAGTGTGGGTGTCCATTGGGGTTCAGGGGAGGGACATGTCCTTTTCTGGATAATAACTTTACAATGGCTTATTGCTAAAATTGGTAGTTTATAATGTAACATTTTTATAATTTATTTAAGTAGACTCCCTCTGGAATTTACTTTATGCATAATTACCCTAATTATAATGTTTAATCAAACATTATTTTTTAAGTATTTAAATATTCAATGAAATATTATAATACATTAAATTTTAATCAGTAATTTAATGTTTATTATAGTTATGTTCTGTGATTATAGTAACCTTATCAAATAATATTAAAATAAAAAATATTTATCTTCTTCTTCTCTCCCAACTATTTGTAACTAATCCTAGTCTATAAAATAAAGTAGGTATAAATATTACCTTTATAAAGGTTTATTATTGAATATTTAACTATTAATGTTACACATAACATGTTTAAGATTGTAAAATGTTTATTGGGTGTATACCAAATATTTACTATATTGATGTAAAATTTCAAAACATTTTGACCAGTTTTTAGTCATTTTTATAAATATATTGAAATTTGATTGTTTTTTTTTTTATGTATGTATCAGGTACCTATACACATTTTTATATAAAATGAGGCGAGTAGAATTTTTAGATAAAAAATCTTTTTTGTTGATAGGAAATTTAATGTAGTTGGTATTTTAAAAATATTAATTTTCGATTTTCTCAGTTGGAAAAACTACCGAAAATAATTAAGAATTATTATAGGTACATCAGAAACAAATATATTGAACGTAATATACGTTATTTTGTTTAAGTTCTATATATTGACTAATTTATTATATATCTATATATTATATTACTAATTTGTATGTATATCTATTATATTTGTAGGAATATGATGTAGGTTACGTATATGTATTTGTATAACTTTATGTTACTATAATTTATAATTTATTATAGTACATATAGACTGTCTGCCTTGAAATTTTTGTCACCATCTGAAATAGTATAAAGTGTCCACCATAAAAATTTTATAACTACTTATCTAAAATAGTAGATACAAACTTTTACCACAGTTACTAACTACCATAATAGTTCAAACTTTCCGTGGTTTTAATTATTTTTAATATAACCGTGCAAAGTATCCGTCAAGTTAACTTGAATAAAGTAAGTTTATATAATAATACAACAATTCGAGTATTTTCCAGTATAAGAATTAAATATATAATTATAGAAATGCGCTGTTGTGGTTGCTGTAGTAGGTTCATTATTATTTTAAACAAAGTATGGCTGACAAAAGCATTAATTTCATAGGCACAAAATATATATGAGTATATGACTTATAAACTAATATATAATATTATGTACATGAATATACTATAAGTAATTTTAAGGATTTTTCAAGAAAAATGTTTAAATATTTTTTTTTTTTTTAATAATTCATGTAAGTGGTTTCATGTATCATTTTCAGCGCATGGGTAAATAAACCAAGGTTTAAAATATACCTATTAGTTATAACTATATAACTATTTTAAACCGTGATCTGGAATAGTGCTTAGCACCTAAAATGAATCAATCCATTTCTGGATAACTACAGTAACTTATAAATATGCTATAATCCGTTAAGGCTGGATAACAATAGCAATCCGGATTACACTATAAATTCGGATTGGCAGATTACATTACAAATCCGGATCAAAGTTTAAAACTTTTCATATTTAATAAATTTCAATAATATAGTGCAGTGTCGGTATTATAAACTCGTAAACGTTAAGAGGCCGCAACACCAGCAAAAAATCGACCTAAAAGCGTGACAAAACTGTGGGACTTTAAAAAATCGGATTTCAATATTATGAAAACTGTTTTGAATTCATCAGTTTGTCTTCAAGGGATCGATCGAAGCGTTTATTTTAATTTTATTTTTAGTAGTGTTATTTATCATTAAAAATCACAATTTTTAAACATTGATTATATTTTAATCTGTAATAATAAAGAATAATGCCTCGATCGATCCCTAGAAGACAGGCCGACACATTAAAATCTGTTTACAGATTGTAAATCCGACTTTCCATAGTATGAAATGAATATATGAAAAACAGAATTGTAGCATGAATGAGAATAAGAATGTTAAGGTGGATGAGTGGAGTAACTAGAGAGAACAAAATAAGGAATAAGTATTTGAGATAGTATAGTGGTAGCCTTGATAATTGACAAAATGTGGGAGAATAGATTGAGGCAGTAAGATTAGTAAAGGAAATCAATGTTGATGGAAAGAGGGGGGGATGAATAAAAAAAAAGGGGATGTGATGGTGTATGATATATGAGGAAGTTGTTAGTGAAGAAGATGAGGGAAATAGAGTTAAGTGAAAGTGTAAAACTAGGGTGATCGACCCCAAAAAGCTGCGAGAGAAGAAGAATACGAAAAAAAACGTTGCACACTTGCACGAAATATCACTGGTAAAATATTTTACTACTTTCAGTTTTCACAATTCACAAGCAAAACAAACAAAATATGATAATAACAACCACGATCGAAATACAGGTTGGCCATTTTAATGGTATTAAACTTCCTTATAAGTTGACTATTATATTGAATCTATTATATCTCCGGATTGAGATACATCCAGTTTTCCCGGATTGGGTCCGAAATTCGGATAAATTTTCAATTAGGATTGACGAACTATATCTGAAATCCGGATTGAATTCATAATCCGGATGAAATGAATTTAATTCAGAATTTGCATTGTATATTTTACGGATTATGGAATAGTCAAAGGAATGTTCAGCGTTTGTTTATTTATCAAATTATATTAAAAACATTATCTACTTTTAAATTTTTCATTTTTATTAATTTGAAAATAAGAAATAAAAAGTAAATTATAAATAACAACAATATCTAGCACCCTAAGGGTACTAACACAATTTACAAGTTATTAAAAAATGAACTTTTTGATATTTTTTAAATGAACAATGCCTATAATAATATAAAATGAATATATCGAATAAATATATTTTACGTGATATTAAACAATGTTGTTATAACAATATTATATAATTTATTTTTAGTTTTTCATTAGTTTGACATTCGCTTTTATTTTCACTTTATCGATTGAAATCATACAAGCATATGTTCTATGATACAACTAAACTAATAAATAGTAAAAAATCAATATATAATATATATATACCTATAGGTAGTAGGTACTTATAGGTGCTTATAGTTATTACCTTATAGGTATTTTAGTGATAGGTACTTTATGAAGTCCGAATATTAACGGGTACCTATGAATATTATTGTTGGAAATTCGAATACACATTGTGATTAGGTGTATTAACGCCTGATTATGTGTTAATAGTGACGTTTTTTGTCGGGAGTGCGATATACCAAACTGGTACAAGTGGTGCTTCCCCGTAAACAAAGATAGGTAATGAATATGATTACAATAATTACTATTTAGTCAACAGATAGAATTTAATCCATCTATGTTCGTGTTTTTGGTATTCAATTTTTGTATATTGCGGTTAATTTGTTGCTTTAATTTTTAAAGGTGTGCATAAAATTTCTGGTGTATTAAACGGAACATGTTGGTGTGTGGCTATTAATTTTCAATATTGACCCGTGTTTCGTAAGTATATTTTATTGTTTCTCTCATTTACAGTTTTGGATCAAATTTTACATAATATAGGTAGATTATTCATTTCTATAGCACAGTGACAGATATGATTTAATATTGTTTTTAATTACATAAATTAACGCGATTAATTTTCTTATATAGGTATTATACTATATATCTATTGCATTTGCATATGTCAAATGTTGTCCATTTAGTATTTACTTAGTCATGCGCCTCCATGAAAACAAATAGAGCCATTATATTGTCAGATCAGATTATATATCTTAGATAAATCTGTCTCTTTGTAAAAAATATGTGATGCACATATTACATACATACCTACATCATATACGTTTTAAAGTATTTCATATTTATTTCATACCTCTATAAAAATAGAAGGTATTATATTTTGTTTTTTTACCACTAGGTAGGTAGTTTATTGTTTTTAACTGTACCTATACCAATGTAAATGTTCGTTATAATTTTTGTATAAACTATAGGTTATTATGAGATACACCTAATATTCGTTTATATTTAAACTTACATTGTTATTATTTTTATAATTCATTAAAAATATATCTTGTTTAAAAAAAATTCAAAAATACCTATAATATTAATTGTTATTTATTTAATGTTGTAGTCTTACACATTTTTATTTTTAACTGAATAAAACTTAAATATTTTAAATCATATTAGGTAGGTATCTATATGAACATAAACTTTTATTAGGTATAGTAATGCAAATCAAACTTAAAGTAACTTAATTATTGTGTTTTGTTATAATTAGTGTTTATTTTGTTACAGATAATAAAGTAATAATGCATCGAAGTATAGGTAAGCGAATTCGGATGGACGATCCTCCTCCGATGGAATATGATATTCCATCTACACCAGGTAGTTCTATTCATCCTAGTCCTATGACTCCAAGTCGATCAGATTATCAAGAACATTATAACCCTTATGCCAATTATCATAATGTTCAAACACCAAGGTAAAAAAATATAAAAAATAATTTACAAATAAAAAAGTATGTGTATAACGATGTATACTTTTATAGATCTGAAGTTTTCAATATGGACCATTATCAAGAACCGGGATTGTCTGATAATCATTATGAGCAAATGCCTGTTATTCAGCAATCTCAACAATCACAGTCTATGATGACATATGACAATGCTCCTCATGTTTCTCCATCTATTCACGAGGACATAACCATACAGGAACATCAGTCTCCCCAAATGCCTGTCCATGATGCAATGTCTAATTTGCAATTAGAAAATCAAATACCATCTACAAGTGGTAATATTGTTGATTCGCCTGGCACTGTTCGGATGACTAGAGCAAGAACTAGAGGTATGATATATATTTCTTATTTTAATGTTTTATGTGCTCATACAATGTATTATTAAAGGGGCACAATATCCTCCTCAAAGATCTACTATGTCACCATCACCACCTCCAGAAAAGAAACCAGAAAAACGAAAACCAGGAAGGCCACCTGGAAGACCAGCTGGTTCAAAAAAACAGCCTGTACAAATACAACCTGTAGATTTGCAACTAGAAAATGATGGAACATTATATGGTGCAATTAGAAATGGCCGTGTTGCTTTACAGGTAAAATATTTAAATTTTTATATAAGTAGTGTATACTTATAGTGGTGAGCACAAAAACTGGTATGTGATTGTCTCGATCCTAGTGATAAAATTCTATTAGGGGTACTCATCACAGTACATACAAATTGGTGCCTTTTTTTAAATAACACAATTGATATAAACTAGAGCTAAGTGATTATACGATTAATTCAATAATCGCCAATAATTGAATAATTGTCAATAACCGAATAATCGCTGAAAATCGAACAATGAATTGTGTAATTTTAACATTTTATTAATTACAATAGATGTTTAACTCTAAAATCACTTTAAGTATCCGTTTTAACAGTTTTGCATAAACATGTTTCTACTACTGAGAATCGTTGGTGTAGCATCCTCTTAAAATTAAAACTTTGAAAAAACAACTGTTGAGCAATGAGCATATATAAATCATTATGTTCTCATTTTTAAATTTTAAAGTAGGTAAATTTACTCTAATATTAAAAATTACAAAACTGTAATAATAATGTCAATCATATATTTCCTGTTGTCAATTAGACACGTGTAGACAGCAAATACGTGTGTTATGAATTACAATGTACATTTTGATATCTGTCATAGAAATCGTCTAATTGAATTTTTTTTTTTTATTCAAATTACAATTATTCGATTAAACAAAAAAAAGTCTATTTATCGAAAATATTCAATTATTACTATTATACAATTATATTAATATATAAAATGAGTACTTGTGACTATTTATAATATCATTATATTATATACCTGATGTCACAATATTATACTAAGTACATACTTATATTTAACTAAGTTTTTGATACACACTGAAGACGACAACTTAGTTGTTTAAATATGTATACACAAAATAAAATTGTATAAAATTGTGACTTCGGGTATATAATATAATATTATATTATTACACGATTATTTTCAACTATTATGATTAATCGTTGATAATCGAAATGCAACTCGTAATTGATTATAAATTATGCAATTTCATAATCACTAAACCCTAATATAATCACATTATTATAATATAATATAATATGTGCGAAGATATACAATTTGTAAAGGTCATGAATGTTTACCTACCTACATTAATTGTATATATATATTTTTTAATTTACAAATGGCATGACATGGTGACACATGCATGTCAGGTATCACATGTTAAGAACACAAATTAGTTTTCATGAACTTAACTAGTTGTAGCAAAGTGTTTAACTATTTTTAAATTCTGAGTGGAACAGAGCTCAAACCAAAGCTTGTGGTTTTATAATGATAATTATTATTTATTTTTCTGGAAAAATTTTTTTGACCAGAAAACATAATCTAATAGAATACAATGTGTATGTAATGTAATTTTTTCATTATCAAGATAAAATATTGTATTTTGTGGATGTGGTAAGAATACCTCCACGGTTACCTCATGCCTGTCATAGAAAGTGACAAATTGAGGTTATATCAAGTTGACAGCTGGGTAAAATACTAAAATGTGTCAAAAGAGTAGGAAGTTAGCAGATGTTTTAAGGAGGAGGAATATACTATAGTATCTAAATGATACTATTTAAGAATGTAATTTTCGATTTTTTTAATAAAACTGTAAGGAACGAATACCAAAATAAAACCGGATTATTTCCTCCTTATAATCCTAAAAAAAAGTGAGTTAAGAAATTTTAAATTTTCAGAGAAATATTTTAGCTATTATTCATATTACAGACTTTTCAAAAAAAAATTTTTTGAAAGTAATATTTATAAAATGTATATTACATCAAGCTCCACTTAAAATTGTTTTATTGAAAAAAATGATTTATCATTTTAGTTCCATTTGATTATTTGTTGTGTTAAGTAGTGTTATTGTGTGTTTATTTATTTATTTATTTTTTTTTTTAATAATATGGCACTGTATTATTTTATTGTATTTTGAAATTCATGGATCCCATATAAACTTGTTCAGTATGACCCATTATCTTCTTTGAAGAGCTAAATAAATAAATATTCAATATATCCACCTTCAGTGTTATACTCATCGAGTGAAGTGTTTCAACCCCCTACTTATCTGGTTTTTAATATTTATAATTTTTATTGCATAACAGGTAACTGTTGATGATTGGATTGAACAATATAAAATAAATAGAGATGAAGCACTCTTGGTCTTGATGCAATTCTTTATTAACGCTGCTGGTTGTAAAGGTGTCATTACACCAGCTATGTCTGAAAATATGGAACATGCAGCTATTATTAGAAAAATGACAGAAGAATTTGATGAAGTAAAATAATTATACTAATTATTTATTATTCAAAATTTGTATATTGTTTCATATTTCTTTAGGAAAGTGGAGAATATCCTCTTATTATGAGTGGTATTCAGTGGAAAAAATTTCGATCAAATTTTTGTGATTTTGTTGCTCAACTTGTAAAACAATGCCAATATTCTATTATATATGATCAATATTTAATGGACAATATGATATCACTTTTAACTGGCTTATCTGATTCTCAAGTTCGAGCATTCAGACATACAGCTACTCTTGCTGGTAAATCATTTTTACAAACTAAGTAAGAAATACAAATATACTCCCAGTTATACTTAATATTTGTGTTTTTCAGCTATGAAATTAATGACTGCTCTAGTGGATGTTGCATTAATCGTCTCTGTAAATTTGGATAACACCCAACGCCAATATGAAGCAGAGCGTCAAAAAGCTCGAGATAAAAGGGCAAGTGATCGTTTAGAATCATTAATGGCTAAACGACAAGAACTAGAAGAAAATATGGATGAAATTAAAAACATGTTGACATATATGTTTAAATCTGTATTTGTTCATAGATATAGGCAAGTTGATTGAAATAATTTTAATTATTAAAAAAATTTTCTAATAAATAATTTATATAACTTTAGGGATACATTACCTGAAATAAGAGCTATATGTATGGCAGAAATAGGAGTTTGGATGAAAAAATTCCACCAAAACTTCTTAGATGATTCATATTTAAAGTACATTGGTTGGACTTTGCATGATAAAGTTGGTGAAGTGCGATTAAAATGTCTACAGGTAATATATAGACTTATCTTGAATTTTTGGAAGTATCTTTTACAGGCCGAACTATATAGAATGTTTACAAATGTTTTGAATACATTATATTTAATAAACATAATACTTCTATCATGAATTATTTTTTAATTTGCTTTCTTTTTATTCTTGCTTTAAATATCAATTTTTTATTCAATTATATTTACTTAAGCCACTAATAAATATTTATCATTTTGTGAAGGCATTACAACCTTTATATGCATCCGAAGACTTAAAAAGTAAGCTAGAACTTTTTACCAGTAAATTTAAGGATAGAATTGTTGCAATGACTTTGGATAAAGAATATGATGTTGCGGTACAAGCTGTCAGATTAGTCATCAGTATTTTAAAGTAAATAAAATTAAGTTATTTTTATTACTTTATACTTAGTTATTTATATTATTTAAATTTTATAGACATCACCGTGACATCTTATCAGATAAAGACTGTGAACATGTATATGAACTTGTTTATTCTTCACACCGCGCTGTTGCTCAAGCTGCTGGAGAGTTTTTGAATGAGCGTTTGTTTAAACCAGAAGAAGATACAAAAACTGTGAGAACAAAACGTGGAAAAAAACGTTTACCTAACACACCATTAATAAGAGATTTAGTTCAATTCTTCATTGAATCAGAAGTATGATTATGTCAATAATTTGATTCAATTGTATTTTAATGTTTAATTAATTTTAGTTACATGAACATGGAGCCTATCTGGTTGATTCACTTATCGATTCTAATGAAATGATGAAAGATTGGGAATGTATGACAGACTTATTGTTAGAAGAACCAGGCCTCAGCGAAGAGAGAATGGATGATAGACAAGAAACTAGTTTAATTGAGTTGATGGTCTGTTGTATTAAACAAGCAGCTACTGGTGAAGCACCTGTTGGACGAGGACCAAACAGAAAAGTATATCATTTTTCTTTAAAAATACAATTTAAAGATAAAACAAAAGTATAAGACAATGTATGTCGTAATGGTGTTGTATTTTTACATTTATATTTTTTTAATATGTTTACTAATCATTACACACATATTTTTTGGTCTACTTACAATGCGCATATTATTTTAATGATGCTACCAAATAACAAATAAAATAATATCAAATTGTCCTAAGCTACAGACATTGAATAATAAATATAATAATTTCCTTATTTATATAGTATGCCAATTAATGTTTAAGTACATCATTTTAGCTTTCATAGGATATTGGTGCCGTAAATGCACAATGAAAGTGTTAATATGAAAAAATACAAACCATTTTAGTTTATACTAAATTTTAACACCATTTTTACAAATTAAATGTCAAAATTATTAAAAATTTATTTTCAATAAATTCATTAATTTATGTTTTTTTTAAATAGATGATGTCTGTAAAAGAAATTAAACAAGTGCAAGATGACAAACAACGACTAACTGAACATTTTATAAAAGTATTGCCTCCATTAATCGACAAATATAGGGCAGATGCTGATAAGCTTATTAATTTGTTATCTATACCTCAATACTTTGATTTAGATATTTATACAACATCAAGACAAGAATCTGTAAGTAAACCAGTATATACCTATATTATTTTCTTAATGTGTATAGTATTAAATTATTTATTAAATCATATTGTTCAGAATTTAGATTTATTGCTTAAAAAAATACACTTAGTCACTGACAAACATCAAAATGATGAAGTACTTGAAACCTGTGCTAAAACATTGGAAATTCTTTGTTCAAAAAACAACTCTACATTGGCCACAAGATGTAGTGTTCAAAAAAGTACACTAATGGATACTATTACTAACAAACATAGAGAAGCTATGGATGATTGGAACAACCTAATTGAAGGAGTAAATTATATTCATTTTTAATTAGTTCATATTCATTTTCATTCTAAACTATAAATGTTAATATTTAGAATGAAAAACCTGATGATGATGAAATTTACAATGTGGTTAATAGCATGAAAAAAATCTCTATATTTTATTCGTGTCACAATTTGGGCCCATGGAATTTGTGGGATATAATATTTAAAGACTTAAAAATGGCACATGAAGGTTCAAAACCTTTACCAGAAGAAGTAATTTTATTTTCATATTGATTTCTAATTTTAAGATTTAATAACTGTTTTTTTTTCCACATTATAAGGCTATCAAATACAGCATTTCTGCATGTATGTTTGCAACAATGTGGGAGTTACACAGTGTTGAAAATGTTTTGGAAAATGGACATAATGATAATATAGAAGATCAAGTGATGGAAGTTAAGACTAAGCTTCTTGATTTCATGGATGTTCTTCGTGGAATTTTAGCACATTCAGCAAATCCTTTATTTAAAGAAGAGGTATCTTTTTTGTATTTTAGATTCTGATCATAGTGAGAAATGTATTGATTTTACAATTATGCATTTTATATTATTCTGAGTATAACGAGCAAACTAGTGGTTTTACAATGATGTTTTTTTTTCCGTTAACAAAATTTTGACTAGAAGATATTCCTATTTATTTATTTATATATATAGAAAATGGGTTTTCAACCTAAAAAACAATAATAAAATATAAGTAGATAACATAAAAATAAGCGTATGTACAATATATAATATTATAGTATATATATAGTTTAACAAATTGCTCAGAAATTAAAGCTTGGACCCTCATTGACGAGATATTATACTATTGTTACATGCTTCACCATTTCCCAATAAGCAAATTACATCTTAGTCGGGCGAATGAAAAGTGGCCGCTGGCAAATGTGTTGGTAACTATATTATTTTGGATAAATAGGAGTTCTGAAATTGAATTCAAAGGCGCAAGTCGCACTGTTGTGTAAAAAATTTAACACTTATATATGTTTTTATTATTTCCTTACAATACCCGAACAGAAATTTGCCACCAAGCTGTTCGTATCAGTGGCCACTTTTCATTCACTCATCTATAGTTGGTACTTTGGATATATAATTTTTCAATTTTCCTAATATATTTTTAATATGTATGAAAAAATTACCAAAATTAATGTAGAAACATCATAAATATGATATTGTCAAAATCGAGGTCCTGAAAAAGTTTAACTACAGACGAGATTTAATTGCACTAAAAATATGTCAAAATTGTAATAAAAATATATCAAAATTAGTAATTGCAATGAAAAATACATAATAATTTAATATATATTAATATAATAATAATTTGCTCTAAAAATATGTACAAATGGCAATATAAAAATTTTAAAACTATATTTGATAATAATAGTCTTTGCACGTCCTATTTCAACACTGCAAACCGGCCATGTGTCATATACAAAAGAAAGATTAGGTATACAGTTGTGCAATTATTGTATTATAACATGTATATTGTATTTTATTTTTAATTTGTTTATTTAATACAGTCAAAAAAATTTTATAGCTATTTAAATTTTTGTGAAAGTATATTTTATTCCTAATGTGTAGTAAAATGAGATTTTAAGACCTGAATAAATGTAATATACAATTATTTTTTTATTTTTAAGTCCATACACATATTTTATAGTGATTTTGCTCCTTTAAAATTAATGTTATTTTTATTTTGTATGTATGTATACACTATTTGAGACAGAAAAATTAAAGTAAGAGGTTTTTGATAAAAAAAATTCATTCTAGTTAGTACTTTATATTATAGAGCTCATTTTTTTGATTTTCTAAGTAGCTTTCGAAAGCGTAACAAAAAACTACTTTATATAACAAGAATATTAGAAAATGACAAATAAACTAGTCATGGTTACCGGCTATATAGATGATATGTAATATTTACAACTTTTTAAAAAATTAAAATGCCGGAAACTTGAAATTTACACCAAATATTTACTATAGCACTATGTATATTGACATTGTAAAAATCACACCAAGCTCTACTCAGAATCGTTTTATAAAAAAGAATTGATTTATCATTGCTTTCAAATTCAATGTATTTACCACAAGTACCCTTTTCAATGAGCAAAGTACTTTCAACCCCTATTGACTAGCTTTTATTTTATTATCATTATTAATAAATTCATATTTTTAGGCTTATATATCAATATGTGACTTACTAGTTGTATTTTGTAATCAACTGGGTGTTAAAAATTATCCAGTCTTAGGAAATCTAGTTTATGATTCTGACAATAAGCTTCAAGATTTATTAAATAATTTTATCCAGAAAAATGTATTTGTTTATGAAGAAGAAGGTGAAAAATTGATTATTTTATTTTGTTATTATTGCTTTGTTGTTATCTTTTAGTTTTAATTTAATTAATAAACAGGTGTTCAAGATGAGCATTCAAAAATTGAAGAATTACATAAAAGAAGAAACTTTTTAGCATCATATTGTAAATTAATTGTGTATGGTATGATTCCTGTAACTTGTGCAGCAGATATATTTAAACATTATGTCAAGGTAAGAATTTTAGTTCATTAATTTGGATTCAAATATTCATATTTTATAATTTGATTCAAATATTTATATTTTGTTATTAGTCATACAATGAGTATGGAGATATTATCAAAACAACAATTGGAAAGGCACGTGAAATTAATAAAGTAATATGTGCTAGAACTATGGTTGTTAGTTTAATTACATCGTTTAAAGAACTACAAATCAACTGTGGAACATTCCGTATATCGAGGATTTCTCAAGAGTTTAGTAGTTTGAAGGTATAATTTAACTGTTTAAAATTTTTGTAACTAATTATAATTTCCCAAATTAATTTTTTTTAATTCCAGGAATTAGCTAAGAGATTTGCTCTATCATTCGGTTTGGATGCATTGAAAAATCGTGAAGCAATGGCTGCTTTACATCGTGAAGGTGTTTTGTTTGCTGTGGGTACTGATGAAGGAATTGTTCAAGATGATCCATCAGTACCACCTCCACATGTAGCATTTTTGGAGATATTAGCTGAATTTACTAACAAACTACTTAAACAAGATAAACGCATTGTGTATGTTGTATATTATATAAATTCAAATTATTTAATAAATTATTCTTGATTATTATTTTATTGTATAGCCTTAACTATTTGGATAAACACATTACATCAGCAGTTCCTTCAAGTCGGAGTGAAGATTGGCAGCCTTGGGTGATCTATAGAAATAGCTTAATGCATGGTGATGCTGAACCAGGACCAATAACTTCAAGGCGGGCATACACACGTAGAAATAAAAAAGAAACTTGTAAATTAACCTATAAATTACATTATTGCATACTCATAATAACTAATTTTTGTCATTTATTTATCTAGATGATGATGACGATGATGAAGGATCTGATCAAGATTTTGGGTAATAAAAGCATTTTAAAAGGCCGTTTTTTTAAATATTTTTAATGAATTATATGTTTTTTGCTTTAATAGCTACGCAAAAATTACTTTATTCATATTATTTTAATTATAGAATGCTTTTATATATTTTTATTGAATTTGCAATAGTTATATTATTTTATTTTATTTTTGTTTTTTCAGTTACTAAATTAAGATGTTATCGCCAATATCATATCGGAGTTTTTTAAGCACCATCGTGTATTCCTATCCTGTAATAAAATTTATTTTACTGTCCAATTAATATAAATATATTTTTTTTTTTTTTTATAATAGGTAATGTAGTTGATTTGAACTTTTTATATAAATTATTTTTATGGATAACTTATTTATAAGTAAATTAAGTGCATGACATTGTTTTGGCAAATGTGACTGCTAATTATGGTAGTTTCTATTTTAGTTATGTCTTAAAGTTATTTTTTATCGAATTTAAGAAATATTATTGTTTTAAAAAAAGCATGGAATTTAATTTTGGATTTAAAAATATATTTATATTTAATTTATGTAATATACTTTTCAATATTTGAATTTGATCAATTTTATAGAAAAATATTTTGTGCATAATTTAAAGGTTTAATTTAATATGGTAAGTAGATAAATAAGGATATAATATACACGGTTATTTTAATTAAAATAGTAAGATTTACTATCATAATAATTAGTAATTAGTTAATGTAATTTCATATGTTTATTTTGAAATATATATATATTCTGATTAATATTGATAATAATTTAATTATAATAATTACGAGTTTAATTATACTAGAGGTGGGTTAAACTCAAAATTTAGGTGTCTAACTGAACTATTAATTTTAATGTCAAATCCAAACTCAAACCGAAATATTTATAGAGTGATTGCCAACAACCAAATACTTCCTTAAAAAAAAAAGTATTTTGGTGAACTCAAACCCATTCCAATAATGTGAGTTTGAATAGTTCAAATATAAGTTCAGTTTAATTTTTTGAACTTCAAATTGTTCGACCCATCTTTAAATTATACTTAATATTTTGAAAATAGGGGTCGTTTATATTTTGGCAAATGTTGTTAAAACATAATGTGCATGTGTGACAATTTTTTATTATGGTATAATAGGTCTGTGTTGTGTGTACAATTTTATGCAATGCATTATTCTCTCCTATTAAAACACAAATGATACTAATTATGGTTATAAAATGAATTTTTGTTAAAATCACAAATTAGATTTAAAAATCATTGCAGAATTTAAAAATTAAAAACAATTAATGTTGATAAAATTTAATAAGATAATGTTTTACAATTGAAATTTTAATATTATCTACTTTAATAAATTGCAATTGGTGTATATGAATTTAGCCCGAAAATCAATACTTAGATTAAATTGTGTAGAATGGTGATAGATCCCAATTGCATTCCTATTTTTTTTTTTTTAATAATGAATTTTCTTTTCTTTATTACTTTGGTAGACTTAATTATTATATTAATGGTATTAAAAAATATAGATTTTGTATTAATATATTTTTCTTTTTAAATATTTGAGTGTAATATTATAATAATAATAAATTAAATTGAATTACTGATAAAATCTAAACATATTTGGTATACAAATAGCCAACAAACCACAGATGGAATTTGATAGTCGCAATGTATATTTTTCCAGTTGCAACCATTCTAATTTCTAATAGCATAATTTTAATACTATATACTGGTCCTATTTGTTAAAATTTATCATAGTGCCTTTTAGCAATTAGTAGAGTACTCAGAAATTAGTAATAAAAGGAAGCAACCAGATAACTCTTAGTGGTAAAGTAAGAGAGAAACTGATCCAATTTCCAATCTATAGGTAACTTTTAAGATATTTTCCCAGTAGTTAACATACCTATCCAAAACAACTTTTCTGTGAATATTAGATATATATTTTTATTTACATCAATCATTTATTGAATATTCAGGTGTGATGAATATAATTGTGCATTGTAATATAAGAAGAATAACTCGGGATATAGTTGGTAATGGATATTGAAGTTTTATATTTTTGATCACAAAAGAAAAATTCTCAATTATATTATGTAATACTCACTCAAAAATATCAATTGGAACTGAATTTTCATATGGGTAAAAATACTATTTGCCCAGAAAAACAATGATAATAAAAAATTTTAATTAGTGAATACATAAATTATATTGTTATGCACATAATTATTTTACCAGAGTAAATCATTAGTATTTATCTTGACCTTTTTTTATTATTATACTTTTAGGACTCCAATTATTCAGAACGAAACACCAATAAAAAAAAGGCGATCAAAGATTATTAAGTAAAATATTATATTATATTCTCTTATTTAATGTTAATTAATATATATTTATTTTTAATTAAGATCAATTCGATTCCAAGATAGTAGCCGTTCAGAATTGCACTCTGATGAAACAAATTGGTCTGACAGTACTGGGACTGGAGGATCTCGTCCAACACGCCAATGCATAAATCGTTCTATACCATATCGTTATATTCAAGAAGATTATGATGATGATGATGATGAATAGGTATAATATTATAATATTTAATTCTTCCTTTAAGAGGACGCCACACATCCAATTTGTACTTGGGTCAGTACCGTTTTTTTTTATTGTTGTGTTATCACAATAATTCTTAAAAACCATGATTACTTACTTAATTCAAATGATATGCAACTTTAAAAGAAATAAAATTGTATTACTGTTTAAAGACAAGAACTTAAAACTATATTTTGTTAAAAACCCGTTTTCAAAAATTGTATTAACAAATTTAAAATAGAAAAAGGCGTATTTGGTAAATATTTAATTGTGTAAAATCTAAACATTTCAACATTATTATGAAAATCTAATTCTAACAAAACATCGAAAAAGTTTTCATCTTTTAAACAGTGTATAATTTATGTATAGTTTAGTAGCATTTGAATTACAAAAGTTCTATTTCACTACCAAAATTTGTTAGTGTAGCGCGTCCTCTTAATGTTTTATCTTCTGATTTCTTCCTCACATTTTCTTCATCTTTTAGGTTCTCGTTAAATTTATCTTTGAAAAATCTATATAGTGTATCTATTTCACTTGTTATTTTCTAAATGATGTTTCCTTAATATTGGTATAATGTACTTTTTATTTTATAATTTTTCCATATAATGAAGTTGTCATGTCATCATTATTATATTAAATATTTATATAATATATATATTATAATGTATTTTATTTTATTAAATAGTAAACAGTCAGGTGCCCAATTTGCATAGTATATAATAATAGTGTGTACAATATTATATACCTACTGCATATTAATATAGATTTGAAAATGATACTGACTTATGTATGTCATATATTTTATTAATCAATATGTTGGTTATTTGTTCAATTTAAATATAACAATTAAATTAATAGATAATAAAATAATTAACAAATAGTTATACCTAGTTTTTTCCTTATATCTTCAAGCAAAATAGCATTGTTAATACTTAGCAACCATGGAACAACACTGCTTTCATTAAGACCTGAAATAATTTATATACATAGGAACTTAATATTATAAAGTAATGGTTTTATACGATTATTAAAAATCTTGTGAATAATAATTACCTTTACGGAGGCAATTTCTAACTTCTTGAATCTCGTGAATAAGTTGTACACTATTTCGATATCTTGTAGCTTTATTCGTGTGAGGCACATCTATATTGATGTCCATACCATTTACAGTAATTTTAATTGCAGACCAAAATGGATTATGTAACTAACAAAATGATATTTTTAACACAGAAATTAATTTATGGACATTGTTTTATTTTATCATACTTTAATGTTTCCTTTAGTACCAAATATAATTGCTTCGTTGGGTAGCTTCACTTTAAAATGACTGAAAAATGTAGATATTTTACCATTACTATACTTTAAAACTACGCTCGCGTCTTTGTCAAATCCAGATTCTGTGAACTGTCCACAAGTACCGTAAATTTGTGGCTTCTCAGGACCAAAAAGCATTTGACTCATGTAAACTGAGAATACAGCTAATTCTAATATTGATCCACCACTATTTCGCCTAACAAATAAATTAAATTAAATTACAAATAGCTAGTATAGGCACTATCCAAGCACACTTATAAATATAATCTATTCAAAATATATTATACTTACTGTTGAATTAATGATTCAGGCATAGGTGTACCAAAAGAAGAAATTATTTGTAATGGTTCACCTATTGTACCTTTGTCAATTTCTTGTTTTAAAATAGTAAAAGCTGGAGTGAAAAACATCCACATAGCTTCCATAAGAAACACATTTTTAGATCTTGCAAGCTAACAATAAAAATATAATTTTTTATCAACAAAATAATTAATATATAAGTATAATTAGGTACTTCAATAAGGTCCTCAACTTGTTTGGTATTTTGACAGAAAGGTTCTTCACATACAACATTTTTACCGTTTTCCAACATTAAACGACTGACAGAGTAATGATGTTCATTAAGGGTACCAACATAAACAACATCTATTACAAAAAAGGCATATTTAGGAAAACTTAATATTTTATAATAGGTACGCCATACGCATATTTTAAATTATATTCTTACCCACTTCTGTATCGTTAGCCATAGATAAATAAGTATCATATGCCTTTGGAATTTCAAATTGTTTAGCAAATTCTTGAGACCTAGTAATATCTCTGGACGATACAGATGTAACATAATGTTCTGTCCGTGGTAATGTATTCATGGCAACAACAAAATCATGTGATATATTGCTTGTGCCTATTATTCCCCATCTAGTCACCATTTTTCTACAAAATGTAATTTTTATATCATAATTAACTATTAAGTAATAATGTCTACAGTTTATTTGTTTCCTAAAATTACTTTATTATTTTAGTTATTCAATTAAAAAATGTAGTATTGTTCTTGTACAATTTATTAATTTCTACACAGAATACCAGTGACTTATTGTTTATATCTTGTAAATAGAACTGTGAACTTTAAAATTAATTTAGTAGAGTTATATAACTAATTTGTTGACCTTCTCAGACTTCTAATCTGCATTCAGTACCTAATGTCTAGTTTTTTTCATTATTATTATTATTATTATTATATAACAAGTATATAACAGTTACAATTTATGAATAGATAGCTGTATTAGATATGTATAATATATATATAGTAACAAAGTAATAAGACCTCGGTTATTAAAAAAAAATGATTATTAAATTGCCTACACTACAAGCTACATTGTTACAACACATGCAGTTTGAATTTATGAAGAATGTTTAAAAATAGTTCCCTACAGAAAGCATAATATAATTTGAATTTTAGTGGTTTTTGATAAGTAGGTAAGTGTACTTAAAATTATACAATATAATAATAAAATAATATATAACTAGTATAAGCTATATAGTACTTATAAACCAAGCTCTCAATTAGCAATGTTCTATACTATTAAGTATCTACCAGCTACTTACCTACATAACATTAAATTATATAATTTATTCACAATGTATTGGAAGTATGTAAGGAGCGTGCTCACGGCGGGGGATGAGTGTCATATCCTCCCCCCCCCCATGGCTGTTTTAGACTTTGAGCGAAGCGAGGAAGATAGTGGTTTTTAATTAATTTATTAAATAGTAAAAATTTAAAAATTTTAAACTAAATAATTCATTTAATTTAATTTTTTTTTTCTGTGTACAACTTTTCAACTAGAAGTCATGAACCAATCTGTACATGTAACCCCATTTTCCTGTAGAAAATGTCATCTAGTTTGTACTTTAAAGATGCCATTTTTGCATTTTTTGGAGTTTTCGATAAACACGGTAGGAAAAACTAGCGAAAAATGATGTAAAAACGGCCAAAATACTATTTCGTTCTTCTTCGTGTCGGTTAGCAGTGTTTTTTTTAGTCAAAAAACTTGAGAACCTCGTCATTTGATTCCCTGAAAATATCGCTCCTCTTGCATTTTGCGTTTGTCATTCTTCACTGTATTAAGTGTTGGTCATCTTGCACCTCTCATCATTCGCATTCTGCGGTCTTCTATTTTCCACCGCATAAAATTTTTCAACTTCTACCCGGGGACAGTTTAACCACGGTCAGTAACCAACGATTTCGTTAATTTGAGATTTATGTATATTACCACTGAAGCTCCGATCAAAATCGTTTTATGTATTGCAATACATTCACCAGACACCAGACGAGTGCAGAGGCGTCCTCAGGGGAAGGTCGAATGGGGAAATCGCCCCTCATGGCCTTTTTTCTTTTCAAATTTTTGTAATTTATTTTTTTAGAAGTTTTATCTTTTTTTAATGCATCTTCCAAAAGAAGTTTTGTTTTTAAAAATTGCCTTAAAGGCCTTAAACGCGCTCTATTACTGGATTATGCGAAACACGATGTTTTAGTGTTTATTAATTAATTATATTTAAATATATACACAAATATTTTAAATACTGTTACTCTGTTAATAATAAAGTAATTCTATTTTTCCCTAAAAGCCGAAATTTTGATAATTTTGATTTTAATGATTTCATTGTATTTTGTATCTATAACCATGCCTATGCCCTATATGACAATACACACCTCGAGTGAATCAAGGTAAGCTACCTCCTAGTAATTAATGTGTTTATTTATATATATATATATAATGTTTGAAATTTGTCCCTCCCCCTATAAAAGGGTCTAGGGACGCCACTGGACGAGTGAAGTGCACCTTTTTTTCTATGGATTTTAACATAAATAAAATAATAATATTTTGTTTTAATTTTTTTTATAATGTAATATAATATTTTATATAATAAAATTATTTAATTATAGATTAATTTTACTATATTCCTAACTATAATAAATTATAATTGTGTATAAATGACCGCAGGAAACAATACGGAAAATGAACAATTATTGGATTGTATTGGATTCAAAGTCGAATTTGCACTAATAATGACCTTTTTTTATATAATAGCGATTTATCAATTTTTGGAAAAATATCTCCCCCCTACATATATTTAAAAATTCTGAACACGCCACTGAAGTAAGTACCTACGTTGATAGTTAATAAAATGTTAGAACAAATATTATATTTAAAGAACAAAATTGATTTAATAGACCTTTGGCTTCATTTTTTTTTTTTTTTTAACACATTGATAAAACTTTTACAACATGTTCAAATCGAATTTAAAAAAATATATCTATATTTAGCAACACATCTTGTATCGCTATATCGAGGAACTTTTAAATTTTAATACGTTTTCGCAATATTTTTGGACTTCAGAAAATATGTCAACGAAAAGTTAAACACAAATGAAATGGATAAATTGCTTCCAGTAATCCCATTGTGTCGTCAACAATGTCATCTAATTTCGTAACATCAACCAAAACTAGATTAAGAGGACGCTACACTGATAATTTTTAGCTATAAAAATATAACATGTTTAAAACTGTTAAAATGGATTTTTAAAGTGATTAAAGAGTTAAAATACTTTTTATCAAGTCGATAGAGGATAACATTTTAGAGTGAACGTCATTTGGAATTTTTAATTCATAAAAAAAAAACTTTAAAAAAAGGTTATTAAATCTTAAAAATGTAAAACAAATTAATTTTTTAAAACTACAACAACTTTTTTTCAAAGTAATAAATTAAAAATCTCAAATAAGGTTCACTCCAAAATTTTGTTCTTTATCAATTAGATAGATAAGTGTTTTTACTCTAAAATTACCTAAAAAAAACCTGTTTTAACATTTGCGTAAATATGTTTTTTAAAAATAAATATCGTGATTACATAATAATAAAAAGCGATAGAGCCACGGGATTTTAAATTGTGTTTAAATATTTTTAAATTGTATTTTTATATTCCTAAATATTTCTTCAAAATTGCTTATACACAACCCTTAAAAAAAGTGTGTAGCATCCTCTTAAGTACGATGCCCATAACAATTTAGGTACCTACCGGTATGAGGACATTAGTTTTTAGAGTTCTCTAACGACGAAGTAATATAAATCTTAGCAATAGATAAACGTCTATTAGATTTTTCATTATAATTTTTTTTTTCGATACTAACTAATAACAAAAAAGTAGATACAGGTATTTTTTTTTAACTGTACATTTTTATTTTAATATTAATATTTAATTTAATAAAAAGTAAAAATAATCTTTATTGTATAAATTAGGTTTTCATATTATTCTAGGACACTTTCTTGAAAAAAATCTTTGGTACGCTACTGATCCGAAACCGGATATTAAAACAGATTTTATTCAAATAATCCCAATGTTGTTAACCATCCAATTTAAAACATCCTTTAATTTACTTCATAACTTATTTTCCAGTACTTATTTAGTAAATTTGGTAATATAATAACCAAAAATTCTAGTAGTTCTCCAATCGTTATCTGCTTACCCATTTTCTGGTACAAAATAAAGATAAAATGGGTATTTTAGAAAAGTCCGTTTTTAATTTTCCTTTACATTTATTTAAAACAGAGAAAAATTATACAAAAAAACGGTTCTATTTCAGTTACCCTTCAAAATTAATTTAAAAGTCCTCTGTTCGAAATATTTACAAATAATGTCCTTATCCAAAAATAAAATTATTTAGATTTTAGAAAACGAATATCCGCAAATCTAAATAATTGACATCACTAATTTCCAACCCCAGAGGGTTTTACATGGCCTTGTCACCAATCCAGAGATCAGCGGTAATGTAATCACAGAATGAGTATTACCTATGACATTTTAACTTATTTTGTCATAATATTATTTCAATTATAATTGGAACAAATGCAGTTTACCACTAAACTTTTTAAAATCGTGTGTTTTAAACGATAATTTTTGGCGCAAACACATAGTTTCTACGTCACGTGACAATAAAATAAAAATATAGTACCTATTGTACCTATTCTTTGACCTTAAGGGCTACGCGATTTGCAGGTCCCGATAATTTCGAAAGTAATAGTAGGTATATTTGTCGGACAATTTCTGATTGCAATTTGCATTCCATCGATTTAAGCATTAAACACAATACATATCGAATGAAAAATATAATGAATAATTAGTTTTGGTACGATTTCACAAGAGTTGATAATAATATAGATTATAGAGTGCCCGAGTGCAGAGAATAGAGATAATAATAATAGTAAGTATAATAAATTAAAATTTAACATATTCTGCGGTGTAGACTCCAAATATTTGAAAATGCGATATTAATGTAAACAGAAGGCGCACGCGCGCGCGCGCGCAAGTGGACCACAAATTCCTACGTCCGTCACTGTCGCAACGTCGTCGTGCCTACGTTCATCACGTTCGTATCCGTGTTATCGCTCGTACACATCCCGTTCCCCTTCTCCAACACGTCGTCTACTCGTCGTCACTGTCGTTTTTCGCTCTATAACGTATAAAAAAAAAAAAAAAAAAAAAAAAAAAAAATGAATACTTTATACTTACGCGTTTTGTGTTTTTCAATCCATAAAAATAATAATTGTTGATATACATTTTTCATATTGCTCTGTTGCAACAAGCTCCTTCCGGTCGACCGTCGACAAAAACGACAATATTATCGTGACAATGTTTGTGCCCGAAACTCGTTGATCTTATTATCACACACATTGTCATTTATTTTGTCTGTGATATATTACCACGGAATATCGTTGTCCTTTACATTATATATAGATTTATGTATAGTCTCTATGGCCGTTGGCTTTACGATAAACAAACGACGATGAACGCTGATCGGACCTGAAAACGGACAACCTTATTTTCCGACTGAATGCCGAATGGTACGTGTGCTAAAAAATTGAATAGCCGCCGTTGATAACAACACATCAACGCCGTTGTTATACTCCACCTATGCACCATCGAAATGTACGGAAATTGTACGGCGACAGTTGAGCCTTCACGAAATTCGATCTAAACTTTACACTCGATAGTTACCGGCCCGTCGTAAATGTTCACTGGTACGTATAAGAATATCTATAAATTATATCATAATATGTTTGTGTAGGTATGTGACAGATACTGTTTGAAAATTTCACGAAATAGGTACCTCAATCTTCATATCTATTCGAGTTATTTCATTAAAAAATTCTACAAATTAACAAAAAAAACCTTAATCATAACTGGAAAATTGGATTTTTTTTTTTTTTTTTTTTTGTGGTCGATACATAGTGAGTGAACATTTTTTTTTAATAAACTAGAACCTTGGCAGTACCTAGGTATGCGTTTATTTTGTATTTAAATCAATGATCCGATTAGGGACAATTAGTATCCAATAATAAGAATATTAAGTACCTACTGTTGCATATTCAGCATTTTATTATTATATACATTTAGTAGGTACCAAATCCAATGTGCCAATTTGTTGAGTATTTTATTTTACAATAATATTAATATAGTATTTTATTGGTATGAATAAGAACTTTAATAAGGTAAAAATATAATGATCTTTTATTAAATATAACATCACAAATCGTAATAATAATGCAAATATAAAATATACTGTAATCGGACGATGGCTGGAAGACAATTCCCACTGCATGTGTTATTTGATACTAAATATATGGGTAGGTATAATAATATAATGTTGAATATGCAACAAGTACCTAAATAGAAATTCACAATTTTAATTCTTATGTAATATTGCCTATGATATAGGTATTTAGAAAAATTAGCTAGAAGAGAAATTTTTCATTGTGGAACATTTAAAAACACTATATAGTATAAGTCATAACACACATAGGTAGGTTCTAGTCTCTAGACTACCTAAGTTTGTAACTTTACAATTGGGTACTTAATATTTTAACATACCTACCAATATAAACTATCTTTGTGATGAAGTTCTTTTATTTTAAAATTACTTAAGACAACACCTGCATTTGCTGTCTCCGTCTATCTAATAGATAATATAGAAAATATATTATTGGTATTCTTATTAAAGCTCCATCATTTTTAATATTAAAATAAATTGACCTAGGTACTAGCTATTATCAAATTTTGAGATCAGAATTGAGAACATTATCTATGCTCGGCTATCAGCAAGTTTAAAGTTAAAATTATTTTAGTAATTATATTTCTTTAAAATTAAAATTTTGGAAATAAGCTAGTTCTTTTCTTCTTCTTCTAACTATTTGGAGTTGGCCATCCTGTCTTACACTTCCACTCAAATCAATTTCCTGCATTTTCTTCAATATACATTCCATTTACTAATCTAATCGTCTCTTTTCTCCTTAAAACATAAAAAAAAAAATTAAAACTGGGCATATAAATTATCTCACTTATAAATTTGGTAATAAATCAATTTAATCTAATACCTATTAGAAAATACCCTTGAAATAATGAAATCCCAATAAATGTTATAAGAATGTACATTTTCTATTTTGTCAGAGAGCAGGGTATTGCATTATTTTAAGTTGTTTCATATTGAATATAACTACAGAATAGAACTGTATACTTATTGCCTGTGACTTATGAATTCTTATCTTTATATTAAATCCCCCAAACACAAAAATTTACCCCCAAATCAATTTTATTGAGCTGGTATAGAGTATAGACTAAAAAGAACTTGGATCATTTTTCAAACCTATTAAATTGAAATCCAGTTTTAATATATTAGGTAGATGTGACAATAGATGATTAATGATTATCAGGCAGGTATCTAAATTATCCTGGGTTTTTCCTTATTTCAAAACTTTCGTAGTATAATTACTTAACAAATACATTTAAACTTAGCAATTACCTAATATTATTTTGGTTACGATGCCTATTTCAATTTTTATATTATAAAATTTACATCATGTTAATAATAAGTGTGAAAGACTGTTAACTGGGAAATATTCTTCAATAGATAATTGTACCTGTAATACAATAGATAGGTACTATAAGACATCACTTGTATAGGCGGGAGAACGAAAAGTGGCCACTGACAAATGAGTTGTTAACCTTTTCTTGAATGATGTGATATGAGCCACATAGTTGTTATAGATGGGCGGTTTG
Source organism: Pemphigus obesinymphae (assembly GCA_025469235.1). Taxonomy (NCBI): domain Eukaryota; kingdom Metazoa; phylum Arthropoda; class Insecta; order Hemiptera; family Aphididae; genus Pemphigus; species Pemphigus obesinymphae. Next base: position 34,239 of record JAIPRL010001475.1, on the reverse strand, counting down.
CTTTTGTATATCCTTTTTAATACCCTGACAAAAATCCGCCGCTAGGGGCATTCGCATCAGCAGCCACTTTTCATTCACTAGACTATAGGCCGCCTATATAAAATGTTTCATATTGTTGTAGACATGTATTAAATATCAGGGTTGGAATACTGTTTTTTTTTTATTATTCCTATTTTGTATATTTCACATAAATCTTCTTCTTCTCCTTCGCCTTCTCTCCCAACTATTTGGGGTCGGTCACCCCTAGTCCTACACTTCCACTTTACTCTATCTCCCGCATCTTCTTGACTTACTCCCACCTTCCTCATATCACTCACCATCACATCCCCCCATCTCTTTTTCGGTCTTCCTCTCTCCCTCTTACCAACAACATGCATTTCCATTACTAATCTTACTGCCTTAGTCTCTTCCCTCCTTAATACATGCCCGAGCCATCTTAATCTATTCTCTCTCATTTTGTCTACTATCGAAGCTACCCCTATACTACCTCTGATATACTCATTCCTTATTTTATCCTCTCTAGTAACT